>NW_023609592.1:10000-18893 GCF_013339725.1 Rhipicephalus microplus | reverse complement strand
TATATATATATATATATATATATATATATATATATATATATAATATATATAGTCTAGTAGATCTCCGTGAGCGGTCACAACCTGGTTTATTTCGACGTTTCGGCCGAGAGTCTGGCCTTCCTCAGGATTAAATGTACAGTTTGTTGGTGCTCCGCTTTATACAATCTCAAATCAGAGGGAAGGAAAGAGGAAAAAAGACAGGAAAAAAAGAAAAGAAACAAAAAGATAAAAACAATATAAGGTGGGCTCCCTCGGCGCCCCCTTCCACTCTTTCTTCCACTTCCCTCTTCATCTCTCTCCCCTTTCTCCCCTTCACCTTTTTGATGTCAGCGGTCTGTGTATGCTTCCTTTCAATAACGCATTCTACCCGACCAGACGGCGCCTCCTGGAACTGGAGGTTCGGTGTTGGGCAAAAAAGAGCTTATTTAGCAAGTTCTAAGCCTTAAGCTACTCGCAGCCCCGTCAACATTTCGTCGTAGAAAGAGGGGTGCCGCGTATTGCAGCAGAGGCATGTAAGCGGGCGCAATGGAAATACCTTGCCCGCTTCTGGATTACGCGTGCAGTGGGAGCCTCCCGGCTGTGCACAGGGTTGCTGTTGGGCATGTCTTGCATGGCACAATTGATTGGGTAGTAAAATAAAACAGAAAACACACGACAGCTGCACTTAGGAAGAGTAGTTACACTTGGAATTGTTTTGAGTTGTCCAGTGCCCTTCGCAGCTTCAGTGCCGTGAACTCAGTTACTATTTTCATTGTTGCCGTTATTGTTTCCTAATGCATTAGTTGCTGCAAGTGTACCAGGATTCTCATTTATTCCTCTATCGAGGGTGTTATGACTGACACTGCTTCCAGCAGTGTCAGTCATATTCCTCTATCGAGGGTGTTATGACATGACTGCTGCTTCCAGCATCCATACCGGTGCCACGCCACTGCACCTTCCAGAAGATGGTCTACAGCCCCGGTCCATTTCTGAAATTCCGTCAAGGCCTCGCACATTGCTAGCGCATTGACGGTTGCCACCCAGCTGTCGGCGTCGTTCCGCACCCCGTCGAATTCCGGCAGTTCGTAGGTGGACGGCGATAGTGGGGCGGCACGTGAGAATGCAGATATCACTGAGGCAACGCCGTCAAGCTGGTGAGAGCTGCAGGTGGGTGCCCCAAAGCTGCCTGCGTTGCTCCAATGGGCTTGCCTCAAGGTCGTGCGAGGCAGCTACGTTCAACACGGCGTTAGTGGCACGCACTTCTGGCAACATTGTAGGAGCTAGCTCGCAGATAGACGCTGTCAGTTCGTCAGTCTTGACGTGGAGAAGCGCGATGGTACACCGCAGGTTCGCGGCACTGTCGTGTGTGAAGTGCGAAGCGTTGGTGATTGCGGTCTCCTAATGAATAGCAGTTGCAGCACTCACTTCGGTGAGGTTGACGAGCAAAGAAGTCTGGATGGCGTTCGCTGGCAGCTCGTATGTTGAAAGAGTGCGGCAACGGGAATGTAGGCCATAGGAAGCGTGAGCAGCATTCGCAAAGGACAGGAGCCAGTGCGTATCTCTGCCGCGAAATGGTGACAGGGTGTCAATAAGGTCATGTCCTACAACACTAGGGGAGGCCTGGACGCCGTCTACTGGTGGTTCGAAGGGTAGCTGAAGCGGCGGGTGGGACCCCATTGCCAAGGAAGCGTGTACGGCGTTCCTCGATGAAGAAGCCCGCACTGCTGACGAACCACGAAAACACGTACCAGTGGCTTCCCGCAGAGGGTTCACGTGTCGGCTTGCGCTGACGGCAGAATCCATAGCCAAGGACGCGTGGACGGCGTCCCTTGTTAACTGGTACCGGTAACGAGTACTGCAGACGCCGAGGAGGCCTTGACGCCGTCGCCGAACGGTGGTGGCAGTGGCGTACAGGTGAACAGCTGCCAAGGAAGCCTTGACGCCGTCCTCAAGCGGCGCTTATCGCAGCTGTCCTGAATGACGAAGCCGGGACGTAAGCCTTCTTCTTCGTCGACTGCGCCATTGTAGTAAGCGAGACAGACACAACACCCGTTGCAAGCTGTTCTATTCTGTACTTCGTCATCCTCCTCCTTGCTCTAGCTATGCGCGCGCCGAAGCGCCAGCGTCTTTCTTGGTCATTTGATCATGACAATATATACATATATATATATATATATATATATATATATATATATATATATATTTATATATATATATATGCAGACATGGTGGTTGAGTGGCCGTAGCGGTGCATATAGTCCAGTAGATCCTCCGTGAGCGGTAACAACGTGGTTTATTTCGACGTTTCGGCCTAGAGTCTGGCCTTCATCAAGATTAAAGGTACAGTTTATTGGTGCTCAGCTTTATACAATCTCAAATCAGAGGGAAAGGAAAGAGGAAAAAAGACAGAAAAAAAGAAAAGGAAGAAACGAAAGAAAAAAGAGAAAAAGGACATAAGGTGGACTCCCCTCGGGCGCCCCCTTCCACTCTTCCTTTTACCTCCCCCTTCATCTCTCTCCGCTTTCTCCCCTTCACCTTTCTGATGTCAGTGGTCTGTGTATGCTTCCTTTCACTAACGCTTTCTTCCCGACCAGACGGTGCCTCCTGGCACTGGCGGTTCGGTGTGGGGCAAAAAAGAGCTTTTTGAGAAGTTCTAAGCCTTCAACTACTCGGAGCCCCGTCAAGATTTCGTCGTAGAAAGAGGGGTGCTGCGTATAGCGGCAGAGGCTGGTAAGCGGGCATTTTAGGAAGTTTTAAGCCTTTAACTACTCGGCGCCCCGTCAACATTTCGTCGTAGAAAGAGGGGTGCCGCGTATGGCGGCAGAGGCTGGTAAGCGGGCACAATGCGAATTCCTTGCCCGCTTCTGGATTACGCGTGCAGTGGGGGCCTCCCGGCTGTGCACAGGGTTGCTGTTGGGCATGTCAAGCATGGCACAATTGATTGGGTAGTAAACTAAAACAAAAAACAGATGACAGCTGCACTTAGGAAGAGTAGTTACACTTGGAATTGTTTTGAGTTGTCCAGTGTCCTTCGCAGCTGCAGTGCCGTGAACTCAGTTACTATTTTAATTATTGCCGTTATTGTTTTCTAATGCTTCAATTGCTGCAAGTGTACCAGGATTCTCATTTATTCCTCTATTGAGAGTGTTAAATAAGTGGATAAGGTATGACTCTCGTAGTTCACGTTCTCGTTTTGATTTAAATCCCGTCTCTAAGAGCGTTACTGATAGTTTGTCGAATGCATGGTCGGAAAGATTGAGATGTTTTGATAGATGTAGGCTTGGGGCTGATTTCGAATGGGCTCTGTGATTATTGAAGCGAATCCTAAATGGTGTTTCTGTTGGTTCAGTACTGTTTGTCCGATGTACTGCATCGGACAAACAGTACTGGACAAACTCAAACAGTACTGGACAACAGAATAAACAGTACAGGCCAACTCAAAATAATTTCAAGTGTAACTACTCTTCCTAAGTGCAGCTGTCGTCTGTTTTCTGTTTTATTTTACTGCCCAATAAATTGTGCCATGCATGACATGCTCAACAGCAACCCTGTGCACAGCCGGGAGGCCCCCACTGCACGCGTAATCCAGAAGCGGGCCAGAAATTCGCATTACGCCCGCTTACCAGCCTCTGCCGCAATACGCGGCACTCCTCTTTCTACGACGAAATTGACACTTACAATGCTGTACATCCGAACATACACTTCACACACACATACTCGCAAGGATCCGTAATATTTCTTGATGTTACTATAAAGATAGAAGAAGAGAAGCTCTCTACAACCCTATATCGCAAACCAACGGATCGACAACAATACCTCCGTTACTAAAGCGATCACCCACGCCACTGTAAAAACAGTATTCCATACAGCCAGGCTCACCGGTTTAAGCGAATCTGCTCTAGAGACGCTGACTTTGACACGAGCTCACAGACGCTAAAACCTATGCTCGAAAAACAAAAATACCCCCCACATGTATTTAATGACACTGTTCAAAAAGCGAGAAAACTAAAGCGTGAAGACTTACTTATGAAGCGACCACCGCAAGAACACCCACAACGAACGAACCTCTGCTTGAATTACAGCACAAGCTTTCCCAATGTAAACAAAATCCTTAAACGACATTACAACATTCTGGAACAAAGTGAACGTCTGAAATGCGCATTCCCATCCGCTCCAGGCGTCGTTTACCGACGACCACGTAACCTCAAAGACACACTTGTCCACTCTGAAATTAACACATCACCCCCAATAATTCATGCCGACCTTGTTTAAAGCCACGATGTCTTGTATGTAAGGCGATGCGAGAAACACTCAAAGCAACCAGAACACAATCCAAGTTTTTGATTAACATACGAGGAAACCTAACATGCAATTCGTCTAATGTGGTATACCTACTCAAATGCAACGTGTTTGGTATGCAGTACGTCGGACAAACAGAAACACCATTTAGGATTCGCTTCAATAATCAACGAGCCCATGTGAAATCAGCCCCAAGCCTACCTCTATCAAAGCATCTTAATCTTTCCGACCATGCATTCGACAAACTATCAGTAACGCTCTTAGAGACGGGATTTAAATCTAATCGAGAACGTGAACAACGAGAGTCATACCTTATACTCCGATATAACACCCTTGATAGAGGAATAAATGAGAATCCTGGTACACTTGCAGCAACTAATGCATTAGGAAACAATAACGGCAACAATGAAAATAGTAACTGAGTTCACGGCACTGAAGCTGCGAAGGGCACTGGACAACTCAAAACAATTCCAAGTGTAACTACTCTTCCTAAGTGCAACTGTCGTGTGTTTTCTGTTTTATTTTACTACCCAATCAATTGTGCCATGCAAGACATGCCCAACAGCAACCCTGTGCACAGCCGGGAGGCTCCCACTGCACGCGTAATCCAGAAGCGGGCAAGGTATTTCCATTGCGTCCGCTTACATGCCTCTGCTGCAATACGCGGCACCCCTCTTTCTACGACGAAATGTTGACGGGGCTGCGAGTAGCTAAAGGCTTAGAACTTGCTAAATAAGCTCTTTTTTGCCCAACACCGAACCTCCAGTTCCAGGAGGCGCCGTCTGGTCGGGTAGAATGCGTTATTGAAAGGAAGCATACACAGACCGCTGACATCAGAAAGGTGAAGGGGAGAAAGGGGAGAGAGATGAAGAGGGAAGTGGAAGAAAGAGTGGAAGGGGGCGCCCGAGGGGAGCCCACCTTATATTGTTTTTATCTTTTTTGTTTCTTTTCTTTTTTTCCTGTCTTTTTTCCTCTTTCCTTTCCCTCTGATTTGAGATTGTATAAAGCGGAGCACCAACAAACTGTTCATTTAATCCTGATGAAGGCCAGACTCTCGGCCGAAACGTCGAAATAAACCAGGTTGTGACCGCTCACGGAGGATCTACTAGACTATATATATATATATATATATATATATATATATATATATATATATATATATATATATATATATATATGTATATGTATGCTTATGTATATGTATATGTATGCATATATATATATATATATATGCAAGAAAGAGACGACGAAACTTTCATGGAAGCGTCTTTATAAACGTTTACAGCTGGTGGACCAGCCTTCGTCAGAGTAATCTTACAAGAGGTCACATTACTCTGACGAAGGCTGGTCACATTGCTCTGACGAAGGCTGGTCCACCAAATGAAAACGTTTAGTGAAGACGCTTCCGTGAAAGCTTGGTCGTCTCTTTCTTGCATACAATACGTCGGGTCCAGCATGATTGACGTTCAAAGAATCTGGTATATATATATATATATATATATTTACCTGGGACGTTTGGTCCGCTGCCAGCTGGTAATAAGTTCACGTGCTACGTGACCCCACACAGGTTCATAAAGAGTGTGCCACAGTCCCCACCATGGCTACTGGTGGCGCTGGTTAACACTCCCACGTTTAAATTCACACATATAACCAGATCCGTGCTAATTCCGAATAACATTTTTTTCTGGGTTGGCAGGCTCTTGAAACAGTGAGTGTATCGACGCAATTTCAGCGTGCCTGCATATTCACCTGTTAATCATGCGCGTAGCAGGTGCGTTCACTGATAAACGCTCAGAAACGCATTAAGCACGCTAAAAACGAGCAATTGCACGCTTTCGCAGGCTAAGGCGCGCGCGCTCTCAACGCAGACGCTCCTGAGATCTTCAGTACCATGGAACTACAGTGCCGCCGCTACTGTCACCTGCCGGAGAATCAGCTGAGAGGCAGCGCGGCCACCTCGTTCATTCCACTGCCCCCTTTTAGTACTCTGCCCCTCAGTACACCTATATACAGAACACCTATATACTAGCACTTAGAGAAATGAAACTGTACCTTTGGCAGTGAAACGAAAATAAGAGTAGCGGTGGCGTTCTAAACTTATCCGAGTTAGAGATGGCGATGCTAGGACTATCTTTATCATTGCGTTGGGAAAATAAGGCAGTTGCTTTGGGGGCGAGGGTAGAGTGTACTAGAACTGTTCAGTGGCATGACCGCGCCTCGCCACTTAATGCCTTCGGCGTTGCCCGTAGCAGCGGCGCTGTAGTCAAATACTACTGGAAGATCCACGCGCCGCACGCAGGTGCTGCTATGCGCTTTGGCTCCTCCAACACGCTTTTTTATGCAGACTTCCTCGTACCTGCCCATCATTCATGTCTGACACATGATGTCATGACCCTTGAAGTATGGCAGGCCAGTCTACTGAATTTGAGCTTCATAAAACCCCATGTGTGAAATCAAAAATATTTAGAAAAGGCATGTCTTATTCTAATTTCTTCTGTTTTAACTGTTTCTTTGTTTGTTAGGCGCCTACAATATTCAGAATATTGAGCAGGTTTATTGGAAGTTATCTGTGCTCAGAGAGCTGTGACATTAAAGAAAAAACGCCAGGCCTGTGCAGACCACGCGGCACAATCACAGCGATAACTAGAAGAGCAGACTTTCAAAGGCTTTCCTGAACACTTCTTGGGAACCTACAGCCACACTGCTGCGAACACAATACGTCATAAATAATCGTTAATTTTGTGTAATAATCATGAATTTGTACTAAGCCTGCATTCATTATGCTATTCTTCGTCATTCTTTGGAGAAACGTGGTATCCACTACTGTCACAAACGAGCGCTCCAAAAAAGCACGCTCCGCCTAATTCTGGCAACAGTGACGATACCAAGCACCGAAGAGACGCCTCAAGGTCAACGCTAAAAAAGAAAACAAGCATTTAGACTCCTCGGGCGCGTGATTTCTCCCAGTCGGAAGCATAGTTTCACCGATCAAGCTCCTCACACGGGCCTCAGAGCAAGCCCTGGAACGATTTTGAAGGGGCGTGGTGCCGTAGGCTTGTGTCACGAGTCGCGGATGGTCCTCGAAACGTCTCGTTCTTTTTCCAACCTTAGATGTGCATCGCGCCAACGAAACGATTAGAAATTTCTGAAATCTAGCGCGAAAGGTATTTAAGCGAGCTGCGGAGAAGAAAAAAGCAGGAGATGAAGCCAGTTTACGCCAGTGTGCGTAGGTAGGAGATGATGCCGCTTCACGCCAGTATGCGTGAGCAGAAGATGAAAGATGTTTTGCACAAGTGTGCGTAGGGTCATTCCGCTGTGTCAGCGCAGGCTTTTGCCGTCAGTGATAAAGCAGGTGGTGAAGAGGGTTTCCGCCTGAAGGGTGAAGGCTGGTGCTATCAGCATAAGAATAGTGTGAGACTACCAGCAGAGACCGAGGACGCGTCGTGCAGTCGCAACGCGTTGGAAGCCGACGTGTTACCGGCGAAGAAGTTTGGTGCTTGGAGAGCGACCAATTTAAGACGCGAGGTTTCCTGGAAGAGAAACATCGGGGACAGCGGATCGATAACAGCGCTGGACTTTGAGTGAGGGATTCTTGGAAGAGTATCTTTTACACTTTGTTCCGAGGACTTTGGACTGAATAAGTTTTCGAACTCTTTAGTCTTTAAGTGTCTTGGTTTTTTATGCATGTGATATCATTGTAGCAAGTAGTATTGTTTGTGTCCATTGTTTCGAGTGTAGCTGATTGTATCGGGTAGTCCATTGTTAGATTGGTGAAATATTGTACTGAGCTATTGCCGAGTGGGCATAATTGTATATCGTTTCATCTGCCACATTTGAGAATATAATTTGGTTTTGTTTATCAACTCTGGCCCTGAGTAGTTCTTTGGACCACAGCCGGCGTCTGCTGGCGCGCCAAATAGAACCACTTCTAAATTGCCCGAGCTTTCGTGGTGCAGTTTGGGGGGCCGGTACCTCAGCCCTTGGAATTAGCCCGGCGATTTCCCCCCTGATTAACGGGACCAGTGACAATTATTCTGGCGCCCATGACTGAAAATTTTCGGTGCTGTTGCAACTCCGAGTCCCGTGGTCCTCAGTCTGGTAGCGCGCCCACGTCCTAGGATCTACTGTCTAACACATTAGATGAGGCGCTCGTAAGAACGTCCATTTATTTCCATGGTTAGTAACTGAGAATTTGAAAGGAGGTGATCAAGTATGATTTAGAAGTCAAGAACTGTACAGGAGAACTGTTGAACTATAGAAATTAAAATATACAAAAGTCTTCTGTTTATATAGCGCTGTGTTGCCAACTCTGGGGGCATTGTCCGCGGCTTCAGCCAATACGGCGCTTGATGGTCTAGGCGCTCCACCCACGAAAGCGGGGAAAACACCACACAGTGCACGTGGAGAGGACACAGTCTACACGATGCCCAAATATGGTCACAAATACACTGCACCGGCGTTTGGCACACGTCACCAAGTTTCCTCGCTCGTCCGATGATCTCAGATGACCTTGGTTTTCAAGAACTCTTCTGGCAGTTGGGTGAGGTTAGAAAAACCGGCTCCTGGTACATGTGCCAAACTTGCCTGACTGCGTTCGGGTAGGACAACATAGCGG
>NW_023609592.1:0-5000 GCF_013339725.1 Rhipicephalus microplus | reverse complement strand
ACCCGGAAACCTGGCTAGAAACATACGACCGTATGGCCGCCCTCAACCACTGGGACAACGAAGAAAAGCTCCGTCGTGTGTACTTCTACCTGGAAGACACCGCAAGGACCTGGCTAGAGAATCAGGAGTCCGCGCTCCGAACGTGAGATGTCTTCTGCGGCGCATTTCTGCAAACGTTCGCGAGCGTCGCTCGCAAAGAGAGGGCTGATGCTCTACTAGAGACTCGGGTTCAGCTACCAAATGAAAAGGTTGGAATTTTCACAGATGAGATGACCAGCCTATTCCGTCACGCTGACCCAGACATGCCTGAGGAGAAGAAAGTTCGTTTCCTCATGCGAGGGTCAAACAGGAGCTCTTCGCAGGAGTAATGAGGAATCCACCGAACACCGTCCAAGAATTTGTATCCGAGGCGACCACCATCAAAAAAACCCTGGACATGCACACCAGACAGTATAATCGACGCCTGACTCCAGAATGCGCTGCTGCTCAAGCCAGTGACTCCGAAGACCTGCGTGAAATGATCCGAGCGATCGTGCGGGAAAAGCTGCGCAAACTGTTGCCTTCGGCGCAGCCTCAAGTGGATTCGATCGCCGACATTTTGCGAGAAGTTCGGCAATCGCTTCTAATTCCCCAAACACCGCTGCCCGAGCCAGAAACCATGAGCTACGCCGCTGCAGTGCACCACAACGCTCCTCGCTGTCCACGCCAAAACGCTGCCATGTCGCACTTCCGTCGCCAGACGCCACCGCCGCCACCAGCCCCACCGACGTCCTACCGTTCCCCAGCGGGTCAGCGCAGTGCGCCGAGGAAAACGGAAGTTTGGCGTGCACCTGACAACCGCCCGCTCTGCTACAACTGCGGCGAAGCCGGGCACACATACCGCCGTTGCCAGTACCGACAGATGAGATTGAGTGGCTTCGCCGTCAATGCACCGCGTCCGCAGCCAGGAGATTGGCCACGTGACATCGCCGACTACTTCACAGGAACTCAATGGACACCACGAAGTCCTTCCCGTTCGCCATCGCCCAGCCGCCGCATGTCACCGCACCCCCGGCAGAACTCTGGCCCAACGCGGGGCCTGTCTCCTCGCCCGTATCCGGGAAACTAAGGGCAGCAACGGATGGAGGTGCGGTTGCTGTACGATGAACTACCGAAGATCCTCCGACGACGACGCCACCGCGACGGAGCTTTCCGAACACAACGCCAACCAGGCATAGCCCTGACGGCAAAAGCTCGCTTACCGAAGGTGGCCGTACGACGCAACATGAAAGCAGCGGAACAAGCCGACGCAGCCGTGACCCGACGCCACGCCCTGAATGTAATGCAAAACGGTGAACTAGCGACCTCGACGTCCTTATCGGCAGTTACCGCTCTCGTCGATACTGGAGCCAACTATTCCGTCATCAGTGGGTCGTTCGCCGCGAAGTTAAAGAAAGTTAGGACAGCTTGGGAAGACCCTGAAATCCGCACAGCCGGAGTTCATCTCGTAACGCCTGAAGTAATATGCACAGCGAGAGTCACCATTAACGGCCGTATTTATCCTACAGACTTCGTAGTCCTACAGCGTTGCTCGAGAGATGTCATCCTTGGTATGGACTTCTTATGCCTCCATGGTGCTGTGATCAACCTAACAACAAAGTCGATAACGTTATCCACAGAAGAAGCACTACCGCCGCGCACCCCGTCAGGAAACCATGCCTTGAATGTGCTGGAAGAACAAGTCACCACTCCGCCTCGCTCCAGCGTCATTATTTCAGTCGGCGCTCCTAAATCACCGGACCTGGAAGGCGTCGTTGAAGGCAGTCAGCATCTGTTGGTAGCCGAAATATTAGCGTCGCAAGAGGAATTGCAGAGCTGCGGGGTGGCAAAGCAACGGTTATGCTCACAAATGTCAGCAATGAGTACAAACATGTGAACAAAGGAACAACAGTTGCATACATCGAAGAAATTATGGACGCCACCAGTGCTTTCACCCTCGCCGATTCTGCGGAACCTGCTTAGAAGAACCAAGCCCCTCCCGCAGATTTCGACGTCAATCCCACACATCCGAACCATAAACAAGAACAGCTCAAGGCCCTGCTCCTGCAATACGAAGATTGCTTTTCATCGTCATGAAAAATTCGGCAGACCCCAATCACGAAACATCGCATCATAACGGACAAAAATGCCAGACCACTCCGTCAGAGTCCGTACAGGGTTTTGACGCGAGGACTTGTGGCTATGAAGAGACAAGTTGATGAAATGCTGCGGGATGACATCATCCAGCCGTCCAAGAGTTGATGGGCGCGTCCTTGGTGTTAGTGAAGAAAAGGATGGGACCCTACGTTTCTGCGTCGATTATCGCCGCCTGAACAAAATCACAAGAAAGGACGTGTATCCTCTCGCACGAATAGACGACGCACTTGATCGGCTCCATAACGCCAAGTACTTTTCGTCAATGGACCTCAAGACTGGCTGTTGGCAAATCGAAGTCGACGAAAGAGACCGAGAGAAGACGGCGTTTATAACACCAGACGGCCTCTGCGAGTTTAAGGTGATGCCCTTCGGCCTTTTCACAGCGCCTGCAACTTTTCAACGCGTTATGAATACAGTACTGGCAGGATTGAAGTGGCAGACTTGCCTTGTGTACTTGGACGACGTCGTCGTGTTTTCCTCGAGTTTCGACGAGCACCTTCGGCGCCTTGAAGCTGTACTTCATCCCATCAAGATGTACGGACTCACACTGAAGCCAGAAAAGTGCAGATTTGCTTACGAACAGTTGTTCTTTCTGGGGCACGTGATTACCAATTCTGGAGTCCGTCCCGATCCGTGGAAAACAGCCGCCATCTCCGACTTTCCACCGCCCACTGACAAGAAGGCGGTGCGCAGATTTCTGGGCCTGTGCGCCTATTATAGGCGGTTCGTGAAAAACTTTCGCCCGCATCGCCAATCCACTCACTAACCTTACCAAGCCGACGTGGAGTTCAAGTGGTAAACGCCGCAGGAACACCCTTTCCAGGAGCTTAAACATCGCCTCCAGGCGCCTCCGTTACTTGCTCATTTCGACGAATTCGCCGAGACAGAAATACACACTGACGCAAGCAGCGTAGGTCTTGGCGCCGTTCTTGTGCAGAGGGCTGACGGACTTGAAAGGGTTATTAGTTACGCCAGCCGATCGCTATCCAAAGCAGAAGCCAATTATTCCACAACCGAAAAGGAGTGCCTCGCCATCATCTGGGCTACGTCGAAATTTCGCCCCTACCTCTACGGCAGGCCCTTCAAAGTTGTGAGCGACCACCACGCCTTGTGTTGGCTAGCCACCTTGAAGGACCCTTCAGATCGCCTCGCGCGATGGAGCCTGAGACTTAAAATTTATAAAATTACCGTCGTTTACAAGTCCGGCAAGAAAACAGTGCGATGCCGACTGTCTCTCTTGTGCGCCTGTCAACCAACCACCACCCGACGACTCGGATGACGACTACTTCTTGGGAACGATAACTACCGACGACTTCGCTGAACGACAGCAGGCCGACCCGGAACTTAAGGCCCTAATAGAATACCCCGAAGGCAGGACCGCCGGGGTCCCGAAGGTATTCAAGCGCGCACTTGCGTCGTTCTTCCTGTGAAACGGTTCTTCTCCAAAAGAAAAACTCTTCACCGCTTCGAGTCAAGTACCTCCTTGCGGTGCCTTCAGCTCTGCGACCAGAACTCCTGCAGGCCCTGCAGGACGATCCAAAAGCAGGGAACCTCGGTGTTTCTCGCACGCTCGCGAGGATACAAGAAAGAAACTATTGGCCACGTCTTACCACGGACGTCACTCGTTATGTGAGGACATGCCGGGACTGTCAACGACGCAAGACACCTCCGACAAGGTCGGCGTGACTTCTGCAGCCATTTGAACCACCCCACCGACCTTTCCAGCATATTGGTATGGACCTACTGGGACCGTTCTGAACGTCGGCTTTCGGAAACAAATGGACCGTGGTAGCTACCGACTACCTCACCCGCTACGCCGACACAAAAGCCCTGTCAAAAGCAAGTGCATCCGAGGTAGCTAAGTTCTTCGTCGAAAATATCGTCCTACGTCACGGTGCCCCGGAGGTCCTTATCACCGACAGAGGAACGGCATTTACTGCTGACCTAACTGAAGTGATCTTGGCATACAGCCAGACGAACCACCGCTGGACGACAGCGTACCACCCACAGACCAACGGCCTCACCGAGCGGCTAAACAAGACGACTGCCGACATGCTGGCAATATACGTCGATGTCGAACACAAGACGTGGGACGCCATTCTTCCATACGTGACCTTCGCATACAATATGGCGGTGCAGGAGACGACGCAGATATCTCCATACAAATTGGTCTACGGAAGGAGCCCGGTAACGACGCTCGATGCCATGTTACCATACTTCACCGACGAAGAAAACCTTGATGTGAGGGAGTACCTTCACGCGCCGAAAAAGGCCGACAACTCGCGCGTCTCCGCACCAAGAATCCACAAACGAACGACAGCCGCCGTTACAATCTTCGACGAGGCTTTGTGGAATACCAGCCAGGTGAACGTGTTTGGGTGTGGACGCCAATGCGCCACCGTGACCTAAGTGAAATAGCTTCTGCGACTGTACTTCGGACCTTACAGGGTGGTTCTACGTCTCGGCTCACTTGATTACGAGGTGTCCCCGACGGCATCACGAACTCTCAACGACGCCGATCGCGACCTGAAGTCGTGTATGTCGCGCGCTCAAGCCGTTACATTGCGCGTTAGCAAGCTGAAACAGTTTTTTTAATATATATGTATTGTAATTTATTCATAGATTTTCTTGCAGTATTGTTGTACCTTCATATTTAGTTAAAGCATCGGGACGATGCCTTTTTTCCAGAGGGGGGGCAATGCCACGTTCCATTCTCAAGTTTTTGATTATCGCGCCAAAACACTACACAATTCTCAGCACAAAACGCGCGTGAAGTTTTCGAGAAGCTTCGTACTTTAGTAGATCATTTCGATAAGATCAGGCCC
>NW_023609591.1:0-19036 GCF_013339725.1 Rhipicephalus microplus | reverse complement strand
CACCATCAGAACATATCTTCAAAGCTATCAGAGCAAAGAAAAAAGCAACACACCACTCCCGGGAAGGCTCGAACTCCAACCTTTCGAATTAACAGCGATCGCGCTAGCCAATTGCACACGGAGACGTCCTGCTCCACTCTCACCACCATCAGAACATATCTTCAAAGCTATCAGCGCAAAGAAAAAAGCAACGCACTACTTCCGGGGAAGGAGGGCTCGAAAACCAACCTTTCGGTTAACAGCCGATCACGTTAGCCTATTGCCCACGGAGACAGTCTGCTCTACTCTCACCACCATCAGAACGTATCTTCAAAGCTACAGCCATAGGATAAAAAAAGCGCCGCACCACCACCGTGTGGGCTCGAACCTCCAACCTTTCGGTGAACGACCGAACGCGCTAGCCAATTGCGCCATGAGGACAGTCCTGCATCCCTCTCATAACCATCAGAACACTATTTCAAAGCTATCAGCGCAAAGAAAAAAGCAACACACCACTCCCGGGAAGGCTCGAAACTCCAACCTTTCGATTACAGCCGATCGCGCTAGCCAATTGCCACCACGGAGACAGTCCTGCCCAGTCTCACCACCATCAGAACATATCTTCAAAGCTATCAGCCCAAAGAAAAAAAAAGCGCCGCACCACCACCGGGTGCGCTCGAACCTCCAACCTTTCGGTCAACAGCCGATCGCGCTAGCCAATTGCGCCACGGAGACAGTCGTGCTCCACACTCACCACCATCAGAACATATCTTCAAAGCTATCAGCGCAAAGAAAAAAGCAACGCACCACTTCCGGGGAAGGGAAGGCTCGAAACTCCACCTTTCGGTTAAACAGCGATCACGTTAGCCCATTGCGCCCGGAGACAGTCCTGCTCCACTCTCACCCATCAGAACATATCTTCAAAGCTATCAGAGCAAAGAAAAAAGCAACACACCACTCCGGGAAAGGCTCGAAACTCCAACCTTTCGATTAACAGCGATCGCGCTAGCCATTGCACCACGGAGGGACAGCCTGCCTCCACTTCACACCATAAGAACATATCTTCAAAGGTATCAGGCCATAGAAAAAAAAGCGCGCACCACCACCGGGTGGGCTTGAACTCCAACTTTCGGTTAACGACCGAACGCTGCAAACCCAATTGCGCCACGGATACAGTCCTGCTCCACTTCACCACCATCAGAACATATCAAAGCTATCAGCCCAATAAAAAAAAGCGTCGCACCACCACGGGTGGGCTCGAACCTCAACCTTTCGGTCAACAGCCGATCGCGCAGCCAATTGCACCACGGAGACGTCCTGCTCCAGTCTCACACCATCAGAACATATCTTCAAGCTATCAGCCCAAGAAAAAAAAAGCGCGCACCACCACCGGGTGCGCTTCGAACCTCCAACCTTTCGTCAACAGCCGATCGCGTAGCCAATTGCGCCACGGAGACAGTCGTGATCCACACTCACCACCATCAGAACATATCTTCAAAGCTATCAGCGCAAAAAAAAAGCAACGCACCACTTCCGGGGAAGGGAGGCCGAAACTCCAACCTTTCGGTTAACAGCCGTCACGTTTAGCTATTGCGCCCCGGAGGACAGTCCTGCTCCACTCTCACCACCATCAGAACGTATCTTCAAAGCTATCAGCCCTAGGAAAAAAAAGCGCCGCACACCACCGTGTGGGCTCGAACCTCAACCTTTCGGTTAACGACCGAACGCGCTACCAATCGCGCCACAGAGACAGTTGTGCTCACTCTCACCACGATCAGAACATATCTTCAAAGCTTCTGCAAATATCTTCAAATTCTTCAATATCTTCAAAGCCCAAAGAAAAAAAAGCAAACAACCCACTCCCCGGAGGGCTCGAACCACCAACCTTTCGGTCAACAGCGATCGCGCTAGCCAATTGCTGCCACGGAGACAGTCGTGCTCCACTCTCACCACCCTTCAGAACATATCTTCAAGCTATCAGCCCAAAGAAAAAAAAGCGCCGCACCACCACGGGTGGGCTCGAACCTCCAACCTTTCGGTTCACAGACGATCCGCTAGCCGATCGTGCCCACGGAGACAGTCGTGCTCCACTCTCACCACCATCAGAACATACTTCAAAGCTATCAGTCGCAAAGAAAAAAGCCAACACACCACTCCCGGAGGAATCGAACTCCAAACGGTCGGTTAACAGCCGATCGACGCTAGCCTATGGGGCCACGGAGACAGTCGTGCTCCACTCTCACCACCATCAGAGCATATTCTTCAAAGCTAATCAAGCGCAAAGAATAAAGCAACACACCACTACCGGGTGGGCTCGAAACTCCAACCTTTCGTTAAAGCCGATCGCTGCTAGCCAATGCGCCACGGAGACAGTCCTGCTCCACTCTCCGCCACCATCAGAACATATCTTCAAAGCTATCAGCCCAACAAAGAGCGCCGCACCACAACCGGGTGGGCCTCGAACCTCCAACCCTTTCGGCTAACAGCGGATCGCCGCTAGCCAATTGCGCCCGGAGAGAGTCCTGCTCCACTCTCACCACCATCAGAACATATCTTCAAAGCTATCAGCCCAAAGAAAAAAAATCAACCACCACTCCGGTGAGGGCTCGAACCTCCAACCTTTCAGTTACCAGCCGATCGCGCTAGCCAATTGCGCCACGGAGACAGTCCTGTTCCACTCTTACCACCATTATAACATATCTTCAATGCTATCAGGCCATAGAAAAAAGCGCCGCACCACCACCGGGTGGGCTCGAACCTCCAACCTTTCGGTTAACGACCGAACGCGCTACCCAATTGCGCCACAGAGACAGTCCTGCTCCATACTCACCACAATCAGAACATATCTTCAAAGCTATCAGCCCAAAGAAAAAAAAGCAACACACCACTCCCGTGAGGGCTCGAACCTCCAACTTTTCGGGTAACAGCCGATCGCGCTAGCCAATTGCACCACGGAGAAGGTCGCGCTCCAGTCTCCCCACCGTCACAACATTTCTTCAGAGCTATCAGCCTAAAGAAAAAAAGCGTCGCACCAACCGGGTTGGCTCGAACCTCAACCTTTCGGTTAACAGCCGATCGCGCTAGCCGATTGCGCCAGGAGACAGTCCTGCTCCACTATCACCACCATCAGAAATATCGTCAAAGCTATCAGCCCAAGAAAGAAAAGCGCCGCACCACCACCGGGTGGGCTCGAAACTCCAACCGTTTGGTTATGAGCCCATCGCGCTAGCCAATTGCGCCATGAGGACAGTCTGTTCCCTCTCATCACCATCAGAACATATCTTCAAAGCTATCAGCGCAAAGAAAAAGCAACACACCACTCCCGGGAAGGCTCGAAACTCAAACCTTTCGATTAACAGCCGATCGCGTAGCCAATTGCACCACGGAGACAGTCCTTGCTCCACTCTCACCACCATCAGAACATATCTTCAAAGCTATCAGCCCATAGAAAAAAAAGCGCCGCACCACCACCAGGGTGGGCTCGAACCTCCAACCTTTCGGTTAACAGCCGAATCGCGCTAAGCCCAATTGCGCCACGGAGACAGTCCTGCTCACTCTCACCACCATCAGAACATATCTTCAAAGCTATCAGCCCAAATAAAAAGCGCGCACCACCACCTGGTGGGCTCGAACCTCCAACCTTTCGGTCAACAGCCGATCGCGCTAGCCAATTGCGCCACGGAGACAGTCCTGCTCCCTTCTCACCACCATCAGAACATATCTTCAAAGCTATCAGCCCAAAGAAAAAAAAGCGCCGCACCACCACCGGGTGGGCTCGAACCTCCAACCTTTCGGTTAACAGCCGATCGCGCTAGCCAATTGCGCCACGGAGACAGTCGTGCTCCACTCTCACCACCATCAGAACATATCTTCAAAGCTATCAGCCAAAGAAAAAAGCAACACACCACTCCCGGGAGGGCTCGAACCTCCAACCTTTCGGTAACAGCCGATCGCGCTAGCCAATTGCGCCACGGAGACAGTCTGCTCCACTCTCACCACCAGCAGAACATATCTTCAAGCTATAGCCAAAAGAAAAAAAGCGCCCGCACCACCACCGGGTGGGCTCGACCTCCAACATTTCGGTTAACAGCCGATCGCGCAAGCCAATTGCGCCCGGAGACAGTCTTGCTCCCTCTCACCACCATCAGAACATATCTTAAAGCTATCAGCCAAAGAAAAAAAAGCAACACACCACTCCCCGGAGGGCTGGAAACTCCAACCTTTCAGTTAACAGCCGATCAGCGCTAGCCAATTGCGCCACGGAGACAGTCGTGCTCCACTCTCACCACCATCAGAGCATATCTTCAAAGCTGATCAGCCTAAAGAAAAAAAAGCGCCGCACCACCACCCGGGTGGGCTCGAACCTCCAACCTTTCGGTTAACAGCCGATCGCGCTAGCCAATTGCGCCACGGAGACAGTCGTGCTCCACTCTCACCACATCAGAACATATCTTCAAAGCTATCAGCGCAAAGAAAAAAGCAACACACCACTCCCGGGAGGGCTCGAAACCTCCAACCTTTCGGTTAACAGCCGATCGCGCTAGCCAATTGCGCCACGGAGACAGTCCGTGCTCCACTCTCACCACCATCAGAACATATCTTCAAAGCTATCAGCCCAAAGAAAAAAGCGCCGCACCACCACCGGGTGGGCTCGAACCTCCAACCTTTCGGTTAACAGCCGATCGCGCTAGCCAATTGCGCCACGGAGACAGTCCGTGCTCCACTCTCACCACCATCAGAACATATCTTCAAAGCTATCAGCCCAAGAAAAAAAGCGCCGCACCACCACCGGGTGGGCTCGAACCTCCAACCTTTCGGTTAACAGCCGATCGCGCTAGCCAATTGCGCCACGGAGACAGTCCTGCTCCACTCTCACCACCATCAGAACATATCTTCAAAGCTATCAGCCCAAAGAAAAAAAAAGCAGACCACCACTCCCGGGAGGGCTCGAACCTCCAACCTTTCGTTAACAGCCGATCGCGCTAGCCATTGCGCCACGGAGACAGTCCTGCTCCACTCTCACCCACCATCAGAACAGTATCTTCAAAGCTATCAGCCCAAAGAAAAAAAAGCGCCGCACCACAACCGGGTGGGCTCGAACCTCCAACCTTTCGTTAACAGCCGATCGCGCTAGCCAATTTGCGCACAGGAGACAGTCTGCTCCACTCTCACCACCACAGAACATATCTTCAAGCTATCAGCCCACAAGAAAAAAAAGCGCCACACAACCACCCCGGGTAGGGCTCGAACCTCCAACCTTTCGGTTAACAGCCGATCGCGCTAGCCAATTGCGCCACGGAGACAGTCCTGCTCCACTCTCACCACCATCAGAACATATCTTCAAAGCTATCAGCCCAGAAGAAAAAAAAAGCGCCGCACCACCACACGGGTGGGCTCGAACCTCCAACCTTTCGGTTAACAGACGATCGCGCTAGCCGAATCTGCGCCACGGAGACAGTCGTGCTCCACTCTCACCACCATCAGAACATATCTTCAAAGCTATCAGCCCAAAGAAAAAAAGCGCCGCACCACCACCGGGTGGGCTCGAACCTCCAACCTTTTCGGTTAACAGCCGATCGCGCTAGCCAATTGCGCCACGGGAGACAGTCCTGCTCCACTCTCACCACCATCAGAACATCTTCAAAGCTATCAGCCCCAAGAAAAAAGCAACACACCACTCCCGGGAGGGCTCGAAACTCCAACCTTTCAGTTAACAGCCGATCGCGCTAGCCAATTGCGCCACGGAGACAGTCCGTGCTCCACTCTCACCACCATCAGAACATATCTTCAAAGCTATCAGCCCCAAGAAAAAAAGCGCCGCACCACCACCGGGTGGGCTCGAACCTCCACCTTTCGGTTAACAGCCGATCGCGCTAGCCAATTGCGCCACGGATACAGTCCTGCTCCACTCTCACCACCATCAGAACATATCTTCAAAGCTATCAGCCCAAAGAAAAAAAGCGTCGCACCACCACCGGGTGGGCTCGAACCTCCAACCTTTCGGTCAACAGCCGATCGCGCTAGCCAATTGCACCACGGAGACAGTCCTGCTCCAGTCTCACCACCATCAGAACATATCTTCAAAGCTATCAGCCCAAAGAAAAAAAAGCGCCGCACCACCACCGGGTGCGCTCGAACCTCCAACCTTTTGGTCAACAGCCGATCGCGCTAGCCAATTGCGCCACGGAGACAGTCGTGCTCCACACTCACCACCATCAGAACATATCTTCAAAGCTATCAGCCCAAATAAAAAAAGCGCCGCACCACCACCGGGTGGGCTCGAACCTCCAACCTTTCGGTTAACAGCCGATCGCGCTTGCCAATTGCGCCCCGGAGACAGTCCTGCTCCACTCTCACCACCATCAGAACATATCTTCAAAGCTATCAGCCCAAAGAAAAAAAAGCAACACACCTCTCCCGGGAGGGCTCGAACCTCCAACCTTTCGGTTAACAGACGATCGCGCTAGCCGATCGCGCCACGGAGACAGTCGTGCTCCACTCTCACCACCATCAGAACATATTTCAAAGCTATCAGCCCAAAGAAAAAAGCGCCGCACCACCACCGGGTGGGCTCGAACCTCCAACCTTTCGGTTAACAGCCGATCCGCTAAGCCAATTGCGCCACGGAGACAGTCGTGCTCCACTCTCACCACCATCAGAACATATCTTCAAAGCTATCAGCCCAAAGAAAAAAAAGCGCCGCACCACCACCGGGTGGGCTCGAACCTCCAACCTTTCGGTTAACAGCCGATCGCGCTAGCCAAATTGCGCCCCGGAGACAGTCGCTGCTCCACTCTCACCACCATCAGACATATCTTCAAAGCTATCAGCCAAAGAAAAAAAGCAACACAACCACTCCCCGGGAGGGGCTCGAACCTCCAACCTTTCGGTTAACAGCCGATCGCGCTAGCCAATTGCGCCACGGAGACAGTCGTGCTCCACTCTCACCACCATCAGAACATATCTTCAAAGCTATCAGCCCAAAGAAAAAAAGCAACAGCACCACTCCCGGGAGGGCTCGAACCTCCAACCTTTCGGTTAACAGCCGATCGCGCTAGCCAATTGCGCCACGGAGACAGTCCGTGCTCCACTCTCACCACCATCAGAACATATCTTCAAAGCTATCAGCCCAAAGAAAAAAGCGCCGCACCACCACCGGGTGGGCTCGAACCTCCAACCTTTCGGTTAACAGCCGATCGCGCTAGCCAATTGCGCCACGGAGACAGTCCTGCTCCACTCTCACCACCATCAGAACATATCTTCAAAGCTATCAGCCCAAAGAAAAAAAGCAACACACCACTCCCGGGAGGGCTCGAACCTCCAACCTTTCAGGTTAACAGCCGATCGCGCTAGCCAATTGCGCCACGGAGACAGTCGTGCTCCACTCTCACCACCATCAGAACATATCTTCAAAGCTATCAGCCCAAAGAAAAAAAGCGCCGCACCACCACCGGGTGGGCTCGAACCTCCAACCTTTCGGTTAACAGCCGATCGCGCTAGCCAATCGCGCCACGGAGACAGTCGTGCTCCACTCTCACCACCATCAGAACATATCTTCAAAGCTATCAGCGCAAAGAAAAAAAGCGACAGCACCACTCCCGGGAGGGCATCGAACCTCCAACCTTTCGGTTAACAGCCGATCGCGCTAGCCAATTGCGCCACGGAGACAGTCCTGCTCCACTCTCACCACCATCAGAACATATCTTCAAAGCTATCAGCCCAAAGAAAAAAGCGACGCACCACCACCGGGTGGGCTCGAACCTCCAACCTTTCGGTTAACAGCCGATCGCGCTAGCCAATTGCGCCACGGAGACAGTCCTGCTCCACTCTCACCACCATCAGAACATATCTTCAAAGCTATCAGCCCAAAGAAAAAAAGCAACAGCACCACTCCCGGGAGGGCTCGAACCTCCAACCTTTCGGTTAACAGACGATCGCGCTAGCCGAATTGCGCCACGGAGACAGTCGTGCTCCACTCTCACCACCATCAGAACATATCTTCAAAGCTATCAGCGCAAAGAAAAAAAGCAACACACCACTCCCGGGATAGGCTCGAAACTCCAACCTTTCGGTTAACAGCCGATCGCGCTAGCCTATTGGCCACGGAGACAGTCGTGCTCCACTCTCACCACCATCAGAACATATCTTCAAAGCTATCAGCGCAAAGAAAAAGCAACACACCACCACCGGGTGGGCTCGAAACTCCAACCTTTCGGTTAACAGCCGATCGCGCTAGCCAATTGCGCCACGGAGACAGTCCTGCTCCACTCTCACCACCATCAGAACATATCTTCAAAGCTATCAGCCCAAAGAAAAAAGCGCCGCACCACACCGGGTGGGCTCGAACCTCCAACCTTTCGGTTAACAGCCGATCGCGCTAGCCAATTGCGCCACGGAGACAGTCCTGCTCCACTCTCACCACCATCAGAACATATCTTCAAAGCTATCAGCCCAAAGAAAAAAAGCAACACACCACTCCCGGGAGGGCTCGAACCTCCAACCTTTCGGTTAACAGCCGATCGCGCTAGCCAATTGCAGCCACGGAGACAGTCGCTGCTCCAGTCTCCCCACCGTCAGAACATATTCTTCAGAGCTATCAGCCTAAAGAAAAAAAGCGTCCGCACCACCACCGGGTGGCTCGAACCTCCAACCTTTCGGTTAACAGCCGATCGCGCTAGCCAATTGCGCCCCGGAGACAGTCCTGCTCCACTCTCACCACCATCAGAACATATCTTCAAAGCTATCAGCCCAAAGAAAAAAATCGAACGCACCACTCCCGGGAGGGCTCGAACCTCCAACCTTTCAGGTTAACAGCCGATCGCGCTAGCCAATTGCGCCACGGAGACAGTCGTGCTCCACTCTCACCACCATTAGAACATATCTTCAAAGCTATCAGCCCAAAGAAAAAAAGCAACACACCACTCCCGGGAGGGCTCGAACCTCCAACCTTTCGGTTAACAGCCGATCGCGCTAGCCAATTGCGCCACGGAGACAGTCGCTGCTCCACTCTCCCCACCATCAGAACATTTCTTCAGAGCTATCAGCCTAAAGAAAAAAAGCGTCGCACCACCACCGGGTGGGCTCGAACCTCCAACCTTTCGGTTAACAGCCGATCGCGCTAGCCAATTGCGCCACGGAGACAGTCCTGCTCCACTCTCACCACCATCAGAACATATCTTCAAAGCTATCAGCCCAAAGAAAAAAAAGCAACACACCACTCCCGGGAGGGCTCGAACCTCCAACCTTTCAGTTAACAGCCGATCGCGCTAGCCAATTGCGCACGGAGACAGTCGTGCTCCACTCTCACCACCATCAGAGCATATCTTCAAAGCTATCTTGCCTAAAGAAAAAAGAGCGCCGCACCACCACCGGGTGGGCTCGAACCTCCAACCTTTCGGTTAACAGCCGATCGCGCTAGCCATTGCGCCACGGAGACAGTCGTGCTCCACTCTCACCACCATCAGAACATATCTTCAAAGCTATCAGCCGCAAAGAAAAAAGCGCAACACCACACCGGGTGGGCTCGAAACTCCAACCTTTCGGTTAACAGCCGATCGCGCTAGCCAATTGCGCCACGGAGACAGTCCTGCTCACTCTCACCACCATCAGAACATATCTTCAAAGCTATCAGCCCAAAGAAAAAAAGCGCCGCACCACCACCGGGTGGGCTCGAACCTCCAACCTTTCGGTTAACAGCCGATCGCGCTAGCCAATTGCGCCACGGAGACAGTCGTGCTCCACTCTCACCACCATCAGAACATATCTTCAAAGCTATCAGCCCAAAGAAAAAAAGCGCCGCACCACCACCGGGTGGGCTCGAACCTCCAACCTTTCGGTTAACAGACCGATCGCGCTAGCCAATTGCGCCACGGAGACAGTCCTGCTCCACTCTCACCACCATCAGAACATATCTTCAAAGCTATCAGCGCAAAGAAAAAAAGCAACACACCACTCCCGGGATGGCTCGAACCTCCAACCTTTCGGTTAACAGCCGATCGCGCTAGCCAATTGCGCCACGGAGACAGTCGTGCTCCACTCTCACCACCATCAGAACATATCTTCAAAGCTATCAGCCCAAAGAAAAAAAGCGCCGCACCACCACCGGGTGGGCTCGAACCTCCAACCTTTCGGTTAACAGCCGATCGCGCTAGCCAATTGCGCCCCGGAGACAGTCCTGCTCCACTCTCACCACCATCAGAACATATCTTCAAAGCTATCAGCCCAAAGAAAAAAAGCAACACCACCTCCCGGAGGGCTCGAACCTCCAACCTTTCGTTAACAGCCGATCGCGCTAGCCAATTGCGCCACGGAGACAGTCCTGCTCCACTCTCACCACCATCAGAACATATCTTCAAAGCTATCAGCCCAAGAAAAAAAGCGCCGCACCACCACCGGGTGGGCTCGAACCTCCAACCTTTCGGTTAACGACCGAACGCGCTACCCAATTGCGCCACGGAGACAGTCCTGATCCACTCTCACCACCATCAGAACATATCTTCAAAGCTATCAGCCCAAAGAAAAAAAAGCAACACACCACTCCCAGGAGGGCTCGAACCTCCAACCTTTCGGTTAACAGCCGATCGCGCTAGCCAATCGCGCCATGGAGACAGTCGTGCTCCACTCTCGCCACCAACAGAACATATCTTCAAAGCTATCAGCGCAAAGAAAAAAGCAACACACCACTTCGGGAGGGCTCGAACCTCCAACCTTTCGGTTAACAGCCGATCGTGCTAGCCAATTGCGCCACGGAGACAGTCCTGCTCCACTCTCACCACCATCAGAACATATCTGCAAAGCTATCAGCCCAAAGAAAAAAAGCGCTGCACCGCCACCGGGTGCGCTCGAACCTCCAACCTTTCGGTCAACAGCCGATCGCGCTAGCCAATTGCGCCACGGAGACAGTCGTGCTCCACTCTCACCACCATCAGAACATATCTTCAAAGCTATCAGCCCAAAGAAAAAAAAGCGCCGCACCACCACCGGGTGGGCTCGAACCTCCAACCTTTCGGTTAACAGCCGATCGCGCAAGCCAATTGCGCCCCGGAGACAGTCCTGCTCTACTCTCACCACCATCAGAACATATCTTCAAAGCTATCAGCCCAAAAAAAAAGCAACACACCACTCCCCGGAGGGCTCGAACCTCCAACCTTTCAGTTAACAGCCGATCGCGCTAGCCAATTGCGCCACGGAGACAGTCGTGCTCCACTCTCACCACCATCAGAGCATATCTTCAAAGCTATCAGCCTAAAGAAAAAAAAGCGCCGCACCACCACCGCGTGGGCTCGAACCTCCAACCTTTCGGTTAACAGACGATCGCGCTAGCCGATCGCGCCACGGAGACAGTCGTGCTCCACTCTCACCACCATCAGAACATATCTTCAAAGCTATCAGCGCAAAGAAAAAGCAACACACCACTTCCGGGAGGGCTCGAAACTCCAACCTTTCGGTTAACAGCCGATCGCGCTTGCCAACTGCGCAACGGAGACAGTCCTGCTCCACTCTCACCACCATCAGAACATATCTTCAAAGCTATCAGACCAAAAAAAAGCGCCGCACCACCACCGGGTGGGCTCGAAACTCCAACCTTTTGATTAACCGCCGATCGAGCTAGCCAATAGCGCCACGGAGACAGTCCTGTTCCACTCTCCCCACCGTCAGAACATTTCTTCAGAGCTATCAGCCCAAAGAAAAAAACCGTCGCACCACCACCGGGTTGGCTCGAACCTCCAACCTTTCGGTTAACAGCCGATCGCGCTAGCCAATTGCGCCACGGAGACAGTCCTGCTCCACTCTCACCACCATCAGAACATATCTTCAAAGCTGTCAGCCCAAAGAAAAAAAAGCAACACACCTCTCCCGGGAGGGCTCGAACCTCCAACCTTTCAGTTAACAGCCGATCGCGCTAGCCAATTGTGCCACGGAGACAGTCGTGCTCCACTCTCACCACCATCAGAGCATATCTTCAAAGCTATCATGCCTGAAGAAAAAAGAGCGCCGCACCACCACCGGGTGGGCTCGAACCTCCAACCTTTCGGTTAACAGACGATCGCCCTAGCCAATTCGCGCCACGGAGCCAGTCGTGCTCCACTCTCACCACCATCAGAACATATCTTCAAAGCTATCAGCCCAAAGAAAAAAAAAGCGCCGCACCACCACCGGGTGGGCTCGAACCTCCAACCTTTCGGTTAACAGCCGATCGCGCAAGCCAATTGCGCCCCGGAGACAGTCCTGCTCCACTCTCACCACCATCAGAACATATCTTCAAAGCTATCAGCCCAAAAAAAAGCAACACACCACTTCCCGGAGGGCTCGAACCTCCAACCTTTCAGTTAACAGCCGATCGCGCTAGCCAATTGCGCCACGGAGACAGTCGTGCTCCACTCTCACCACCATCAGAGCATATCTTCAAAGCTATCAGCCTAAAGAAAAAAAAGCGCCGCACCACCACCGCGTGGGCTCGAACCTTTAACCTTTCGGTTAACAGACGATCGCGCTAGCCGATCGCGCCACGGAGACAGTCGTGCTCCACTCTCACCACCATCAGAACATATCTTCAAAGCTATCAGCGCAAAAAAAAAGCAACACACCACTTCCGGGAGGGCTCGAAACTCCAACCTTTCGGTTAACAGCCGATCGCGCTTGCCAACTGCGCAACGGAGACAGTCCTGCTCCACTCTCACCACCATCAGAACATAACTTCAAAGCTATCAGACCAAAAAAAAGCGCCGCACCACCACCGGGTGGGCTCGAAACTCCAACCTTTTGATTAACCGCCGATCGCGCTAGCCAATAGCGCCACGGAGACAGTCCTGTTCCACTCTCCCCACCGTCAGAACATTTCTTCAGAGCTATCAGCCCAAAGAAAAAAACCGTCGCACCACCACCGGGTTGGCTCGAACCTCCAACCTTTCGGTTAACAGCCGATCGCGCTAGCCAATTGCGCCACGGAGACAGTCCTGCTCCACTCTCACCACCATCAGAACATATCTTCAAAGCTGTCAGCCCAAAGAAAAAAAAGCAACACACCTCTCCCGGGAGGGCTCGAACCTCCAACCTTTCAGTTAACAGCCGATCGCGCTAGCCAATTGTGCCACGGAGACAGTCGTGCTCCACTCTCACCACCATCAGAGCATATCTTCAAAGCTATCTGCCTGAAGAAAAAAGAGCGCCGCACCACCACCACCGGGTGGGCTCGAACCTCCAACCTTTCGTTTAACAGACGATCGCCCCAGCCGATCGCGCCACGGAGCCAGTCGTGCTCCTCTCTCACCACCATCAGAACATATCTTCAAAGCTATCAGCGCAAAGAAAAAAAAGCGCCGCACCACCGCCGGGTGGGCTCGAACCTCCAACCTTTCGGTTAACAGCCGATCGCGCAAGCCAATTGCGCCCCGGAGACAGTCCTGCTCCACTCTCACCATCATCAGAACATATCTTCAAAGCTATCAGCCCAAAAAAAAGCAACACACCACTCCCGGAGGGCTCGAACCTCCAACCTTTCAGTTAACAGCCGATCGCGCTAGCCAATTGCGCCACGGAGACAGTCGTGCTCCACTCTCACCACCATCAGAGCATATCTTCAAAGCTATCAGCCTAAAGAAAAAAAAGCGCCGCACCACCACCGGGTGGGCTCGAACCTCCAACCTTTCGGTTAACAGACGATCGCGCTAGCCGATCGCGCCACGGAGACAGTCGTGCTCCACTCTCACCACCATCAGAACATATCTTCAAAGCTATCAGCGCAAAGAAAAAAGCAACACACCACTCCCGGGAGGGCTCGAAACTCCAACCTTTCGGTTAACAGCCGATCGCGCTAGCCAATTGCGCAACGGAGACAGTCCTGCTCCACTCTCACCACCATCAGAACATATCTTCAAAGCTATCAGCCCAAAAAAAAAAGCGCCGCACCACCACCGGGTGGGCTCGAAACTCCAACCTTTCGGTTAACAGCCGATCGCGCTAGCCAATTGCGCCACGGAGACAGTCCTGCTCCACTCTCACCACCATCAGAACATATCTTCAAAGCTATCAGCCCAAAGAAAAAAAGCAACACACCACTCCCGGGAGGGCTCGAACCTCCAACCTTTCGGTTAACAGCCGATCGCGCTAGCCAATTGCGCCACAGAGACAGTCGTGCTCCACTCTCCCCACCATCAGAACATATTCTTCAGAGCTATCAGCCCAAAGAAAAAAAGCGTCGCACCACCACCGGGTGGCTCGAACCTCCAACCTTTCGGTTAACAGCCGATCGCGCTAGCCAATTGCGCCACGGAGACAGTCGTGCTCCACTCTCACCACCATCAGAACATATCTTCAAAGCTATCAGCCCAAAGAAAAAAAAGCAACACACCACTCCCGGGAGGGCTCGAACCTCCAACCTTTCAGTTTAACAGCCGATCGCGCTAGCCAATTGTGCCACGGAGACAGTCGTGCTCCACTCTCATTACCATCAGAGCATATCTTCAAAGCTATTTGCCTAAAGAAAAAAGAGCGCCGCACCACCACCACCCGGTGGGCTCGAACCTCCAACCCTTCGTTTAACTGACGATCGCCCTAGCCGATCGCGCCACGGAGACAGTCGTGCTCCTCTCTCACCACCATCAGAACATATCTTCAAAGCTATCAGCGCAAAGAAAAAAGCAACTCACCACTCCCGGAGGGCTCGAAACTCCAACCTTTTGGTTAACAGCCGATTGCGCTAGCCAATGGCGCCACGGAGACAGTCCTGCTCCACTCTCACCACCATCAGAACATATCTTCAAAGCTATCAGCCCAAAAAAAAAGCACCGCACCACCACCGGGTGGGCTCGAAACTCCAACCTTTCGATTAACAGCCGATCGCGCTAGACAATTGCGCCACGGAGACAGTCCTGTTCTACTCTCACCACCATTCGAACATATCTTCAAAGCTATCAGGCCATGGAAAAAAAGCGCCGCACCACCACCGGGTGGGCACGAACCTCCAACCTTTCGGTTAAGAGACGATCGCGATAGCCGATCGCGCCACGGAGACAGTCGTGCTCCACTCTCACCACCATCAGAACATATCTTCAAAGCTATCAGCGCAAAGAAAAAGCAACACACCACTTCCGGGAAGGCTCGAAACTCCAACCTTTCGGTTAACAGCCGATCGTGCTAGCCAATTGCGCAATGGAGACAGTCCTGCTCCACTCTCACCACCATCAGAACATATCTTCAGAGCTATCCGCCCAAAGAAAAAAATGCAACAGACCACTCCCGGGAGGGCTCGAACCTCCAACCTTTCAGTTAACAGCCGATCGCGCTAGCCAATTGCGCCACGGAGACAGTCGTGCTCCACTCTCACCACCATCAGAGCATATCTTCAAAGCTATCAACCTAAAGAAAAAAAAGCGCCGCACCACCACCGCATGGGCTCGAACCTCCAACCTTTCGGTTAACAGACGATCGCGCTAGCCGATCGCGCCACGGAGACAGTCGTGCTCCACTCTCACCACCATCAGAACATATCTTCAAAGCTATCAGCGCAAAGAAAAAAGCAACACACCACTCCCGGGAGGGCTCGAAACTCCAACCTTTCGGTTAACAGCCGATCGCGCTAGCCAACTGCGCAACGGAGACAGTCCTGCTCCACTCTCACCTCCATCAGAACATATCTTCAAAGCTATCAGACCCAAAAAAGCGCCGCACCACCACCGGGTGGGCTCGAAACTCCAACCTTTTGATTAACCACCGATCACGCTAGCCAATTGCGCCACGGAGACAGTCCTGTTCCACTCTCACCACCATCAGAACATATCTTCAAAGCTATCAGCCCAAAGAACAAAAAGCAACACACCACTCCCGGGAGGGCTCGAACCTCCAACCTTTTGGTTAACAGCCGATCGCGCTAGCCAATTGCACCACATAGAAAGTCGTGCTCCAGTCTCCCCACCGTCAGAACATTTCTTCAGAGCTGTCAGCCCAAAGAAAAAAAGCGTCGCACCACCACCGGGTTGGCTCGAACCTCCAACCTTTCGGTTAACAGCCGATCGCGCTAGCCAATTGCGCCACGGAGACAGTCGTGCTCCACTCTCACCACCATCTGAACATATCATCAAAGCTGTCAGCCCAAAGAAAAAAAAAGCAACACACCACTCCCGGGAGGGCTCGAACCTCCAACCTTTCAGTTTAAAGCCGATCGCGCTAGCCAATTGTGCCACGGAGACAGTCGTGCTCCACTCTCATTACCATCAGAGCATATCTTCAAAGCTATTTGCCTAAAGAAAAAAGAGCGCCGCACCACCAACACCACGTGGGCTCGAACCTCCAACCCTTCGTTTAACTGACGATCGCCCTAGCCGATCGCGCCACGGAGACAGTCGTGCTCCTCTCTCACCACCATCAGAACATATCTTCAAAGCTATCAGCGCAAAGAAAAAAGCAACTCACCACTCCCGGGAGGGCTTGAACCTCCAACCTTTCGGTTATCAGCCGATCGCGCTAGCCAATTGCGCCACGGAGACAGTCCTGCTCCACTCTCACCACCATCAGAACATATCTTCAAAGCAATCAGCCCAAAGAAAAAAAAGCGCCCCACCACCACCGGGTGCGCTTGAACCTCCAACCTTTCGGTCAACAGCCGATCGTGCTAGCCAATTGCGCCACGGAGACAGTCGTGCTCCACTCTCACCACCATCAGAACATATCTTCAAAGCTATCAGCCCAAAGAAAAAAAAGCGCCGCACCACCACCGGTTGGGCTCGAACCTCCAAACTTTCGGTTAACAGCCGATCGCGCAAGCCAATTGCGCCCCGGAGACAGTCCTGCTCCACTCTCACCACCATCAGAACATATCTTCAAAGCTATCAGCGCAAAGAAAAAGCAACACACCACTTCCGGGAGGGCTCGAAACTCCAACTTTTGGGTCAACAGCCGATCGCGCTAGCCAATTGCGCCACGGAGACAGTCCTGTTCTACTCTCACCACCATTCGAACATATCTTCAAAGCTATCAGGCCATAGAAAAAAAGCGCCGCACCACCACCGGGTGGGCACGAACCTCCAACCATTCGGTTAAGAGACGATCGCGCTAGCCAATCGCGCCACGGAGACAGTCGTGCTCCACTCTCACCACCATCAGAACATATCTTCAAAGCTATCAGCGCAAAGAAAAAGCAACACACCACTTCCGGGAAGGCTCGAAACTCCAACCTTTCGGTTAACAGCCGATCGTGCTAGCCAATTGCGCAATGGAGACAGTCCTGCTCCACTCTCACCACCATCAGAACATATCTTCAGAGCTATCAGCCCAAAGAAAAAAATGCAACAGACCACTCCCGGGAGGGCTCGAACCTCCAACCTTTCGGTTAACAGCCGATCGCGCTAGCCAATTGCGCCACGGAGACAGTCGTGCTCCACTCTCCCCACCATCAGAACATTTCTTCAGAGCTATCAGCCCAAAGAAAAAAAGCGTCGCACCACCAACGGGTGGGCTCGAACCTCCAACCTTTCGGTTATCAGCCGATCGCGCTAGCCAATTGCGCCACGGAGACAGTCGTGCTCCACTCTCACCACCAACAGAACATATCTTCAAAGCTATCAGCGCAAAGAAAAAAGCAACACACCACTCCCGGGAGGGCTTCGAACCTCCAACCTTTCGGTTAATCAGCCGATCGCGCTAGCCAATTGCGCCACGGAGACAGTCCTGCTCCACTCTCACCACCATCAGAACATATCTTCAAAGCTAATCAGCCCAAAGAAAAAAAGCGCCCCACCACCACCGGGTGCGCTCGAACCTCCAACCTTTCGGTCAACAGCTGATCGCTGCTAGCCAATTGCGCCACGGAGACAGTCGTGCTCCACTCTCACCACCATCAGAACATATCTTCAAAGCTATCAGCCCAAAGAAAAAAAAGCGCCGCACCACCACCGGGTGGGCTCGAACCTCCAACCTTTCGGTTAACAGCCGATCGCGCTAGCCAATTGCGCCCCGGAGACAGTCCTGCTCCACTCTCACCACCATCAGAACATATCTTCAAAGCTATCAGCCCAAAGAAAAAAAAGCAAGACACCACTCGCCGGAGGGCTCGAACCTCCAACCTTTCGATTAACAGCCGATCGCGCTAGCCAATTGCGCCACGGAGACAGTCCTGTTCCACTCTCACCACCATTAGAACATATCTTCAAAGCTATCAGGCCATAGAAAAAATGCGCCGCACCACCTCCGGGTGGGCTCGAACCTCCAACCTTTCGATTAACAGCCGATACGCGCTAGCCAATTGCGCCACGGAGACAGTCCTGATCCACTCTCACCACCATCAGAACATATCTTCAAAGCTATCAGCCCAAGAAAAAAAAGCAACACACCACTCCATGATGGGCATCGAACCTCCAACCTTTTCGGTTCACAGATCCTGATCGCGCTAGCCAATCGCACGCCACGGAGACAGTCAGTGCTCCACCCTCTACCACCATAGCATGAACATAATTCTCAAAGCTATCAGCGCAAAGATATAAAAAGCAACCACACACTTCCCGGGAGGGCTCTCGATACCTCCAACCTTCGGTTAACGCGATCGCGCTAGCAATTGCGCCACGGAGACAGTCCTGCTCCACTCTCAACCACCATCAGAACATATCTCAAAGCTATCAGCCCAAAGAAATAAAGCGCTGCACCCCACCGGGTGTGCGCTCGAACCTCAACCTTTCGGTCAACTAGCCGATCGCGCTAGCCGATGCGCCACGGAGACAGTCGTGCTTCCAGCTCTCTAACACCATCAGAACATATCATCAAAGCTTATCAAGCCCGAAAGAAAAATAAAGCAACACACCACTCCCGTGGAGGGCTCTAACCTCAACCTTTCAGTTAACAGCCGATCGCGCTAGCCAATGGCCACGGAGACAGTCTGCTCCACTCTCACCCATCACCATCAAGCATAGCTTCAAAGCAAACACCCTCCCCCTGAACAAAAAACAGCCGGCGCCGCACCACGTCACCACCCACACCAGCAGAACATATCCCTTTCGTTTAAGAGACGATCACCCCACCGATCGCGCCACGGAGGGACAGTCGTGCTCCTCTCTCACCACTCAGAACA
>NW_023609590.1:0-16675 GCF_013339725.1 Rhipicephalus microplus | reverse complement strand
ACCACCATGAGAACATATCTTCAAGGCTATCAGCGCAAAAAAAGGAACACACCACTCCCGGGAGGGCTCAAAACTCCAACCTTTCGGTTAACAGCCGATCGCGCTAGCCAATTGCGCCACGGAGACAGTCCTGCTCCACTCTCACCACCATCAGAACATATCTTCAAAGCTATCAGCCCAAAGAAAAAAAAGCGCCGCACCACCACCGGGTGGGCTCGAACCTCCAACCTTTCGGTTAACAGCCGATCGCGCTAGCCATTTGCGCCACGGAGACAGTCGTGCTCCACTCTCACCACCGTCAGAACATTTCTTCAGGGCTATCGTCCCAAAGAAAATAAAAGCGCCACACCACCACTGGGTGGGCTTGAACCTCGAACATTTCGGTTAACAGCCGATCGCGTTAGCCAATTGCGCCACGGAGACAGTCGTGCTCCACTTTCACCACCATCAGAACATATCTTCAAAGCTATCAGCGCAAAGAAAAAAGCAACACACCACTCCCGGGAAGGCTCAAACCTCCAACCTTTCGGTTAACAGCCGATCACGCTAGCTGATTGCGCCACGGAGACAGTCCCGCTCCACTCTCACCACCATCAGAACATATCTTCAAAGCTATCAGCCCAAAGAAAAAAAAGCGCCGCACCACCAGCGGGTGGGCTCAAAACTCACCCTTTCGGTTAACAGCCGATCGCGCTAGCCAATTGCGCCACGGAGACAGTCGTGCTCTACACTCACCACCATCAGAACATATAATCACAGCTATCAGCGCAAAGAAAAAAGCAACACACCACTCCCGGGAGGGCTCGAAACTCCAACCTTTCGGGTAACAGCCGATCGCCCTAGCCAATTGCGCCACGCAGACAGTCCTGCTCTACTCTCACCACCATCAGAATATATCTTCAAAGCTATCAGCCGAAAGAAAAAAAGCGCCGCACCACCACCGGGTTGGCTCAAAACTCCAAATTTTCGGTTAAAAGCCGATCGCGCTAGCCAATTGCGCCACAGAGACAGTCCTGCTCTACTCTCACCACCATCAGAACATATCTTCAAAGCTATCAGCGCAAAGAAAAAAGCAACACACCACTCCCGGGAGGGCTCAAACCTCCAACTTTTCGGTTAACGGCCGATCGCGCTAGCCAATTGCGCCACGGAGAGAGTCCTGCTCCACTCTCACCACCATCAGAACATATCTTCAAAGCTATCAGCCCAAAGAAAATAAAAGCGCCGCACCACCACTAAGAGGGCTCGAACCTCCAACATTTCGGTTAACAGCCGATCGCGCTAGCCAATTGCGCCACGGAGACAGTCGTGCTCCACTTTCACCACCATGAGAACATATCTTCAAAGCTATCAGCGCAAAAAAAGGAACACACCACTCCCGGGAGAGCTCGAAACTCCAACCTTTCGGTTAACAGCCGATCGCGCTAGCCGATTGCGCCACGGAGACAGTCCTGCTCTACTCTCACCACCATCAGAACATATCTTCAAAACTATCAGCCCAAAGAAAAAAAAGCGCCGCACCACCACCGTGTGGGCTCGAACCTCCAACCTTTCGGTTAACAGCCGATCGCGCTAGCCAATTGCGCCACGGAGACAGTCGTGCTCCACTCTCACCACCATCATAACATATCTTCAAAGCTATCAGCGCAAAGAAAAAAGCAACACACCACTCCCGGAGGGCTCAAACCTCCAACTTAACAGCCGATCACGCTAGCCAACTGCGCCACGGAGACAGTCCTGCTGCTCTCACCACCACTAGAACATATCTTCAAAGCTATCAGCGCAAAGAAAAAAGCAACACACCACACCCGGGAGGGCTCAAACCTCCAACTTTTCGGTTAACGGCCGATCGCGCTAGCCAATTGCGCCACGGAGAGAGTCCTGCTCCACTCTCACCACCATCAGAACATATCTTCAAAGCTATCAGCCCAAAGAAAATAAAAGCGCCGCACCACCACTAAGAGGGCTCGAACCTCCAACATTTCGGTTAACAGCCGATCGCGCTAGCCAATTGCGCCACGGAGACAGTCGTGCTCCACTTTCACCACCATGAGAACATATCTTCAAAGCTATCAGCGCAAAGAAAAAAGCAACACACCACTCCCGGGAGGGCTCGAAACTCCAACTTTTCGGTTAACAGCCGATCGCGCTAGCCAATTGCGCCACGGAGACAGTCCTGCTCCACTCTCACCACCATCAGAACATATCTTCAAAGCTATCAGCCCAAAGAAAAAAAAGCGCCGCACCACCACCGTGTGGGCTCGAAACTCCAACCTTACGGTTAACAGCCGATCGCGCTAGCCAATTGCGCCACGGAGACTGTCCTGCTCCACTCTTACCACCATCAGAACATATCTTCAAAGCTATCAGCCCAAAGAAAAAAAAGCGCCGCACCGCCACCGGGTGGCTCCAACGTCCAACCTTTCGGTTAACAGCCGATCGCGCTAGCCAATTTCGCCATGGAGACAGTCGTGCTCCACACTCACCACTATCAGAACATATCTTCAAAGCTATCAGCGCAAAGAGAAAAGCAACACACTACTTCCGGGAGGGCTCGAAACTCCAACTTTTTGGTTAACAGCCGATCGCGCTAGTGAATTGCGCCACGGAGACAGTCTTGCTCACTCTCACCACCACCAGAACATATCTTCAAAGCTATAAGCTAAAGAAAAAAGCGCACTACCACCACCGGGGGGCTCGAAACCTCCAACCTTTCGGTTAACAGCCGATCGCGCTAGCCAATTGCGCCACGGAGACAGTCTGCTCCACTCTCACCACCATCAGACATATATCAAAGCTATCAGCGCAAAGAAAAAAGCAACACACCACTCCGGAAGGGCTCGAACCTCCAACCTTTCGGTATAACAGCCGATCGCGCTAGCCAATTGCGCCACGAGACAGGTCCCTGCTCCACTCTCACCACCTCAGAACAATATCTTCAAAGCTATCAGCCCAAAGAACAAAAGCGGCCGCACCACTCACCGGGTGAGCTCAAAACTCCAACTTTCGGTTAACAGCCGATCACGCTAGCCAATTGCGCCACGGAGACAGTCCTGCTCCACTCTCAACCACCATCAGAACATATCTTCAAGCTATCAGCCCAAAGAAAAAAAGAGGCGCCGCACCACCACCGGTGGGCTCGAAACTCCAACCTTTCGGTTAAACAGCCGATCGCGGCTAGCCATTGCGCCACGGAGACAGTCGTGCTCCACTCTCACCACCGTCAGAACATTCTTCAGAGCTATCAGCCCAAAGAAAAAAAAGTGCCGCACCACCACTGGGTGTGCTCGAACCTCCAACCTTTCGGTTAACAGCCGATCGCGCTAGCCAATTGCGCCCAGGAGACAGTCCTGCTCCACTTTCACCACCGTCAGAACATATCTTAAAAGCTATCAGCGCAAAGAAAAGAGCAACACACCACTCCCGGGAGTGCTCGAACCTCCAAATTTTCGGTTAAAAGCCGATCGCGCTAGCCAATGGCGCCACAGAGACAGTCCTGCTCTACTCTCACCACCATCAGAACATATCTTCAAAGCTATCAGCGCAAAGAAAAAAGCAACACACCACTCCCGGGAAAGCTCAAACCTCCAAGTTTTCGGTTAACGGCCGATCGCGCTTGCCAATAGCGCCACGGAGAGAGTCCTGCTCCACTCTCACCACCATCAGAAAATATCTTCATAGCTATCAGCCTAAAGAAAATAAAAGCGCCGCACCACCACTGGGTGGGCTCGAACCTCCAACATTTCGGTTAACAGCGATCGCACTAGCCAATTGCGCCACGGAGACAGTCGTGCTCCACTTTCACCACCATAGAAACATATCTTCAAAGCTATCAGCGCAAAAAAAGGAACACACCACTCCCGGGAGGGCTCGAAACTCCAACCTTTCGGTTAACAGCCGATCGCGCTAGCCAATTGCGCCACGGAGACAGTCCTGCTCCACTCTCACCACCATCAGAACATATCTTCAAACTATCAGCCCAAAAAAAAAGCGCCGCACCACCACCAGGGGGGCTCGAAACTCCAACCTTTCGGTTAACAGCCGATCGCGCTAGCCAATTGCGCCACGGAGACGTCGTGCTCCACTCTCACCACCATCAGAACATATCTTCAAGCTATCAGCCCAAAGAAAAAAAAAGCGCCGCACCACCACCGGGTGGGCTCGAACCTCCAACATATCGGTTAACAGCCGATCGCGCTAGCCAATTTCGCCACGGAGACAGTCCGTGCTCCACACTCACCACCATCAGAACATATCTTCAAAGCTATCAGCCAAAGAAAAAAAGCGCCACACCACCACTCGGGATGGGCTCGAACCTCAACATTTCGGTAACAGCCGATCGCGCTAGCCAATTGCGCCACGGAGACAGGTCGTGCTCCACTCTCACCACCATCAGAACATATCTTCAAAGCTATCAGCGCAAAGAAAAAAGCAACACACCACTCCCGGGAGAGGCTCGAACCTCCAACCTTTCGGTTAACAGCCGATCGCGCTAGCCAATTGCGCCACGGAGACAGTCCTGCTCCACTCTCACCACCATCAGAACATATCTTCAAAAGCTATCAGCCCAAAGAAAAAAAAGCGCCGCACCACCACCGGTGGGCTCGAAACTCCAACCTTTCGGTTAACAGCCGATCGCGCTAGCCAATTGCGCCACGGAGACAGTCCTGCTCCACTCTCACCACCATCAGAACATATCTTCAAAGCTATCAGCCCAAAGAAAAAAAGCGCCGCACCGCCACCGGGTGGGCTCGAACCTCCAACTTTCGGTTAACAGCCGATCGCGCTAGCCAATTGCGCCACGGAGACAGTCGTGCTCCACTTCTCACCACCATCAGAACATATCTTCAAAGCTATCAGCGCAAAGAAAAAGCAACACACCACTCCCGGGAGGGCTCGAAACCTCCAACCTTTTCGGTTAACAGCCGATCGCGCTAAGCCAATTGCGCCACGGAGACAGTCCTGCTCCACTCTCACCGCCATCAGAACATATCTTCAAAGCTATCAGCCCAAAGAAAAAAAAGCTGCCGAACCACCACCAGGTGGGCTCGAAACTCCAACCTTTTCGGTAACAGCCGATCGCGCTAGCAAATTGCGCCACGAAGACAGTCGTGCTCACTCTCACCCCCGTCAGAACATTTCTTCAGAGCTATCAGCCAAAGAAAAAAAAGTGCCGCACCACCACCGGGTGGGCTCGAACCTCCAACCTTTCGGTTAACAGCCGATCGCGCTAGCCATTTGCGCCACGGAGACAGTCGTGCTCCACTCTCACCACCGTCAGAACATTTCTTCAGGGCTATCGTCCCAAAAAAAAAATAAAGTGCCGCACCACCACTGGGTTGGCTTGAACCTCGAACATATCGGTTAACAGCCAATCGCGTTAGCCAATTGCGCCACGGAGACAGTCGTGCTCCACTTTCACCACCATCAGAACATATCTTCAAAGCTATCAGCGCAAAGAAAAAAGCAACGCACCACTCCCGGGAGGGCTCGAAACTCCAACCTTTCGGTTAACAGCCGATCGCGCTAGCCAATTGCGCCACGAGATAGTCATGCTCCACTCTCACCACCATCAGAACATATCTTCAAAGCTATCAGCGCAAAGAAAAGAGCAACACACCACTCCCGGGAAGGCTCAAACCTCCAACCTTTCGGTTAACAGCCGATCACGCTAGCCGAGTGCGCCACGGAGACCGTCCTGCTCCACTCTCACCACCATCAGAACATATCTTCAAAGCTATGAGCCCCCCCAAAAAAAGCGCCGCACCACCACCGGGTGGGCTCGAAACTCACCCTTTCGGTTAACAGCCGATCGCGCTAGCCAATTGCGCCGCGGAGACAGTCGTGCTCTACACTCACCACCATTAGAACATATATTCAAAGCTATCAGCGCAAAGAAAAAAGCAACGCACCACTCTCGGGAGGGCTCGAAACTCCAACCTTTCGGTTAACAGCCGATCGGCGCTAGGAAATTGCACCACGGAGACAGTCCTGCTGCACTCTCACCACCATTAGAACATATCTTAAAAGCTATCAGCGCAAAGAAAAAAGCAACACACCACTCCCGGGAGGGCTCGAAACTCCAACCTTTCGGGTAACAGCCGATCGCCCTAGCCAATCGCGCCACGCAGACAGTCCTGCTCCACTCTCACCACCATCAGAATATATCTTCAAAGCTATCAGCCGAAAGAAAAAAAGCGCCGCACCACCTTCGGGTGGGCTCGAAACTCCAACCTTTCGGTTAACAGCTGATCACGCTAGCCAATTGCGCCACGGAGACAGTCGTGCTCCACTTTCACCACCATGAGAACATATCTTCAAAGCTATCAGCGCAAAAAAAAGGAACACACCACTCCCGGGAGGGCTCGAAACTCCAACCTTTCAGTTAACAGCCGATCGCGCTAGCCAATTGCGCCACGGAGACAGTCCTGCTCCACTCTCACCACCATCAGAACATATCTTCAAAACTATCAGCCCAAAAAAAAAGCGCCGCACCACCACCGGGTGGGCTCGAAACTCCAACCTTTCGGTTAACAGCCGATCGCGCTAGCCAATTGCGCCACGGAGACTGTCCTGCTCCACTCTTACCACCATCAGAACATATCTTCAAAGCTATCAGCCCAAAGAAAAAAAAGCGCCGCACCGCCACCGGGTGGGCTCGAACGTCCAACCTTTCGGTTAACAGCCGATCGCGCTAGCCAATTTCGCCACGGAGACAGTCGTGCTCCACACTCACCACCATCAGAACATATCTTCAAAGCTATCAGCGCAAAGAGAAAAGCAACACACCACTTCCGGGAGGGCTCGAAACTCCAACTTTTTGGTTAACAGCCGATCGCGCTAGTCAATTGCGCCACGGAGACAGTCTTGCTCACTCTCACCACCACCAGAACATATCTTCAAAGCTATAAGCTAAAGAATTAAAGCGCCGCACCACCACCAGGGGGGCTCGAATCTCCAACGTTTCGGTTAACAGCCGATCGCGCTAGCCAATTGCGCCACGAAGACAGTAGTGCTCCAGTCTCACCACCATCAGAACATATCTTAAAAGCTATCAGCGCAAAGAAAAAAGCAACACACCACTCCCGGGAGGGCTGGAACCTCCAACTTAACAGCCGATCGCGCTGGCCAACTGCGCCTCGGAGACAGTCCTGCTGCTCTCACCACCACTAGAACATATCTTCAAAGCTATCATCGCAAAAAAAGCAACGCACCACTCCCGGGAGGGCTCGAAACTCCAACCTTTCGGTTAACAGCCGATCGCGCTAGCCAATTGCGCCACGGAGACAGTCCTGCTCCACTCTCACCACCATCAGAACATATCTTCAAAGCTATCATCCCGAAGAAAAAAAAGCGCCGCAGCCACCACCGGGTGGGCTCGAACCTCCAACCTTTTCGGTTAACTGCCGATCGCGCTAGCCAATTGCGCCACGGAGACAGTCCTGCTCCACTCTCACCACCATCAGAACATATCTTCAAAGCTATCATCCCGAAGAAAAAAAAGCGCCGCACCACCACCGGGTGGGCTCGAACCTCCAACCTTTCGGTTAACAGCCGATCACGCTAGCCAATTGCGCCACGGAGACAGTCCTGCTCCCTCTCACCACCATCAGAACATATCTTCAAAGCTATCAGCCCAAAGAAAAAAGAGCCACACACCACCCCGGGTGGGCTCGAACCTCCAACCTTTCGGTAACATCCGATCGCGCTAGCCAATTGCGCCACGGAGACAGTCCTGCTCCACTCTCACCACCATCAGAAGACATCTTCAAAGCTATCAGCGCAAAGAAAAAAGCAACACATCACTCCTGGAAGGGCTCGAAAATGCAACCTTTCGGTTAACAGCCGATTCAGCTAGTCCATTGCGCCACGGAGACAATCTCGCTCCACTCTCACCACCATCAGAACATATCTTCAAAGCTATCAGCCCAAAGAAAAAAAAGCGCCGAACCACCACCAGGTGGGCTCGAAACTCCAACCTTTCGGTTAACAGCCGATCGCGCTAGCCAATTGCGCCACGAAGACAATCGTGCTCCACTCTCACCACCGTCAGAACATTTCTTCAGAGCTATCAGCCCAAAGAAAAAAAAGTGCCGCACCACCACCGGGTGGGCTCGAACCTCCAACCTTTCGGTTAACAGCCGATCGCGCTAGCCATTTGCGCCACGGAGACAGTCGTGCTCCAATCTCACCACCGTCAGAACATTTCTTCAGGGCTATCGTCCCAAAGAAAATAAAAGCGCCGCACCACCACTGGGTTGGCTTGAACCTCAAACATTTCGGTTAACAGCCGATCGCGTTAGCCAATTGCGCCACGGAGACAGTCGTGCTCCACTTTCACCACCATCAGAACATATCTTCAAAGCTATCAGCGCAAAGAAAAAAGCAACACACCACTCCCGGGAGGGCTCGAAACTCCAACCTTTCGGTTAACAGCCGATCGCGCTAGCCAATTGCGCCACGAAGACAGTCCTGCTCCACTCTCACCACCATCAGAACATATCTTCAAAGCTATCAGCGCAAAGAAAAGAGCAACACACCACTCCCGGGAAGGCTCAAACCTCCAACCTTTCGGTTAACAGCCGATCACGCTAGCCGATTGCGCCACGGAGACAGTCCTGCTCCACTCTCACCACCATCAGAACATATCTTCAAAGTGCGCCGCGGAGACAGTCGTGCTCTACAACTCAACCAGCCCATTAGAACATACTTCAAAAGCTATCAGCGCAAAGAAAAAGGCAACTGCACCACTCGAGTCGGGAGGGCTCGAAACTCCAACCTTTCGGGTAACAGCCGATGGCGCTAAGGAAATTGCACCACGGAGAACAGTCCTGCTGCACTCTCACGCACCATTAGAACATATCTTAAAAGCTATCAGCGCAAAGGAAACAAGCAACACACCACTCTCCCGGGAGGGCTCGAAACTCCAACCTTGTCGGGTAACAGCCGATCCCCTACGCCAATCGGCGACCACGCAGAACAGTCCTGCTCCACTCTTCACCCCATCAGAATATATCTTCAAAGCTATCAGCCGAAAGAAAAAAAAGCAGCCGCACCACCGTCGGGTGGGCTCGAAACTCCAACCTTCGGTTAACAGCTGATCACGCTAGCCAATTGCGCCACGGGAGACAGTCGTGCTTCCACTTTCACCAACCACCATGGAAACATTATTCTTCAAAGCTATCAGCTCAAAGAAAAAAAGCACCGCACCACCCACCGGGTGGGCTCGAACCTCCAACCTTTCGGTTAACAGCCGATCGCGCTAGCCAATTGCGCCACGGAGACAGTCGTGCTCCACTCTCACCACCATCAGAACGTATCTTCAAGCTATCAGCGCAAAGAAAAAGGCAACACACCCACTCCCGGGAGGGCTCGAACCTCCAACTTAACCAGCCGATCGCGCTAGCCAATTGCGCCACGGAGACAGTCCTGCTGCACCCTCACCACCATTAGAACATATCTTCAAAGCTATCAGTGCAAAGAAAAAAGCAACACACCTCTCCCGGGAGGGCTCGAAACTCCAACCTTTCGGGTAACAGCCGATCGCCCTAGCCAATTGCGCCACGCAGACAGTCCTGCTCCACTCTCACCACCATTAGAACATATCTACAAAACTATAAGCCCAAAGAAAAAAAAGCGCCGCACCACCACCGGGTGGGCTCGAAACCTCAGTCTTTCGGTTAACAGCCGATCGCGCTAGTCAATTGCGCCACGGAGACTGTCCTGCTCCACTCTTACCACCATCAGAACATATTGCCACCAGCACGTATTGGGTCGACAGCAAGAGTGGCTCTCAATCTGGAGGAAAAAGATGATCGCGTGCTTTCTTCTCTGCTCGAGAGCCAGCCATGACTGACGCATCGTCCTAGAGCTAGCTACCCGGTCGTTCAATAAATCCCCCAGTACTTGTGACTCATCGTGACAAACTGGTGGAAGGTGCTGGGTAGCCTCACGGATGCTGCAGACCCCCCCAGGAAGCCGTAATACGAGTCCAGTGCCAGTCTACACTCCCGTGCATCGGACCAGCCGCCGAATCAGGGGATTGCTTCCGGAAGTCAACGATACTGCTCCCACCACGTCAACAAACATGACCAGCACTTCGGTACAAACCTTGGCAACCGGCACGGGAAGCACGTCAACGAACCGCTATACGTTGGAAAGCCCACGGGCACCGCCGACGTTCCATGGTACGGAGCGCGAAGACGTTGAGGACTGGTTGGCGGACTTCGAGCGCGTAGCCAACTTGAATCAGTGGGACGACGTGGCGAAACTGGGTCGTGTCTACTTCTATCTCGAAGACGGGGTTCGCACGTGGTATCAAAATCGGGAGGAGCAGCTGACGACGTGGCCCGAATTCTCTCGTAGACTTCTGCAGACATGCCAGCACTGACCGCCAAGAAAGAGCTGAACGAGCTATTCTTGCCCGCGTCCAGTCGCCAAACGAAACTGTGACCGCGTACGTCGAAGACATGACGCGCCTCTTCCGACGGGCCGATTCAAGAATGACGGAGGACAAGAAGTTGCGTCACTTGATGCGCGGTGTCAAGGACCAGCTTTTTGCCGGCCTCGTGCGAAGTCCTCCGAAGACGGTCGCGAAGTTCTCTGTCCGAGGCCGTGACAATGGAAAAAATGCTGCAGCAGCGATCCAACCAATACGACAGGCAAGTCAGTGGAATGTCTACTGCCGACATTTTCACCGCCACTAGAACCAAAAACGTGTCTACGTAAACTCATCCGTGATATAGTACGTGAAGAGTTACAAAAGGCTGGTGTAACACCTCATCCTACAGTCAACTCTATTGCAACTGTGATCAAGGATGAGCTGCACCAGGCCCTCCGGGACACCTTGCCTCATGATACAGCTGTGCCAGCTCCTGCTGAATACCGCCGTGAGACAACCTACGCGGAAGCCTTGAAACGCCCTGCTGCAACGCCGCCATTATTCGTCCATCCTGTTCCTGCTGTTTCACTACAGTCAGCGCAGCACATACCGTACTACGAAGGCACGTACACGCCACCGCCCCTGCCCTTTGTCCCTGGTGCTTCTGTCGCCCATCCTTCAGTGCAACCAGTTCAGTACATCGACGATCGGCGCACATCTCCTGGAAAGTCTGATGTTTGGCGCACACCTGATCGCCGGCCTCTGTGCTTTCACTGCGGAGAAGCTGATCACTTGTACCGCCAGTGCCCATATCGCCGTCTTGGGCTTCGCGGCTTCTCTGCGTACTCGCCGCCACCCCGTTACGGTCAGAGACCACGCGACATCCAAAACTACCTCTCCCAGCAGCATGCACCACCGTCTGCCGGGCGTCAGTCGCGCTCGCCATCACCGAGGCGATTTTCATCAACGCCCCAGCGGTATTCTACCGCACGATCTCCCACCCCCCACCGGGAAAACTAGCCGAAGCGACCTCTGGGGGCAGGGTCGCTGAACGTCGAAGCGCTGAAGACCTCCTATTGACGCAGAACTGTACAGAAACTGGTCCGACATCACCTGCTGCTGCAAAGGATAGCCGGCTTTCACTCGACATAGCAGTAACAATTGATGGTTGTGTAGTTAATGCGTTAGTGGACACCGGCGCAGACTATTCCATACTGAGCGGGAAACTGACAGCGCAGCTGAAGGAAGTAATCACACCATGGCATAACTCGCAGGTTCGGACAGCTGATGGCCATGTCGTTAGTCCACTGGGTGCCTGCACAACTAGAGTACAGATTCAAGGGTACACATTCGTAACAAGCTGCCTTCTTCTACGTGAATGCTCCCGTGACGTCATTGTGGGAGTTGATTTTCTACAGGAAAATGGAGCTATCATTGATCTGCAAGAGCGCCGCGTCACGTTCTGAGCCCAGCGAGCAATCAATGTGCAGGATGACGGAATGCGTGTCGACGTACTCCGTATTTCTGAACAGAGCGTGACGCTTCCTCCCCGAGCCAGTGTTCTAGTCGACGTAACATGCTGTGGTTTGAGTGATGGCGATGTGGTGGCCGAGACAAACTTAGAACACCTCCTGCAGCAAGGCATATGTGTAGCGAAAGTGTAATACACGTTCGTGACGGCCGATCTGAATTGCTCGTTACCAACTTTAGCAACGAGCATCGACACCTTTTCCGTGGCACTTCCATAGCGTTTGCCCACGAAGTAGAAAACGTATCCAACTGTCTCACGTCAGAAGTAGTGGATAACGCAGACACATCAATGAGCAACATTGACATCAATCCTGATCTGTCCACCGATAACCAGACTGCGCTGCGAGCGCTCTTGTTCGAGTACAGGTCTTGCTTCGCAAGTTGCTCGAAGATCCGACAGACGTCCATCACTCAACACAGGATCATCACGTACGAGGACGCACGCCCAATACACCAGCACCCCTACCGCGTGTCGGCTAAAGAACGTGAAGCGATACGTACGCAAGTTCGCGAGATGCTTGATGATGGCGTTGTCGAACCATCCAACAGCCCGTGGTCATCTCCAGTCGTGCTTGTCAAAAAGAAGGACGGGTCGCTACGCTTCTGCGTCGATTACCGAAAGCTTAACAACGTGACCAAGAAGGATGTGTACCCGCTACCGCGTATCGACGATTCGCTAGATAGACTTCGTCGTGCCCATTATTTCACTTCTCTCGATCTCAAAAGCGGGTACTGGCAAATCGAGGTAGATCAGCGAGACCGCGAAAAGACAGCCTTCGTGACTCCAGACGGCCTATACCAATTTCGAGTACTCCCTTTCGGCTTGTGTTCAGCGCCGGCGACTTTCCAGCGAATGATGGACACTGTCCTATCAGGGCTGAAGTGGCAGACGTTTTGTCTACCTTGACGATGTGGTGGTCTTCTCTGCCACGTTCGAGCAGGACCTTCAGCGCCTGCGCAGCGTGCTGGAGGCTATCCGATTGCCGGACCTCACACTAAAGCCACAGAAGTGCCACTTCGGCTATAAAGAACTAAAGTTTCTTGGACATGTAGTTAGCGCCGAAGGAATCCGTCCCGATCCGGACAAGCTTGCCGCTGTTGCTGAAATACAAGCTCCTGTCGATAAGAAAGCCGTCCGGCGCTTCCTTGGTTTGTGCGCCTACTATCGCCGATTCATTCATGGCTTTTCACAGATAGTAGAACCTCTGACTCGTCTCACAAGGGACGACACACCGTTTGTCTGGGAAAACGAGCAACAAGCAGCTTTTGATGAGCTGCGACAGCGCATGCAATCAGCGCCCGTTCTCGCTCATTTCGACGATGATGCTGACACGGAGGTCCATACCGACGCTAGTAACATTGGGCTCGGCGCAGTGCTCGTTCAGCGTCGAGAAGACATCGAAAGAGTGATAGCCTACGCCAGCCGCTCTCTATCGCGTGCTGAGGCGAATTATTCCACTACGGAGAAAGAGTGCCTCGCAGTCGTGTGGGCAATCACCAAGTTCCGCCCGTACCTTTATGGTCGTCCCTTCAAGATAGTGACGGACCACCACGCCCTCTGCTGGTTGGCAAGCCTGCGCGACCCTTCAGGACGGCTAGCACGGTGGAGCTTGCAGCTGCAGGAATTTGACGTCCCCATCGTGCATAAGTCCGGCCGTAAGCATGAAGACGCTGACACACTGTCACGCGCGCCCCTTCATGTCGGCAGTTAGGAAGCAGAGGAAGACGAAGGCTTCCTGGGCGCCATTAGCTCATCAGACTTGAGTAAACAGCAGCGGGATGACGCAGAGATTCGTCCGATCATCGATCATTTAGAGGGCTAGGACACAATCATACCACGTCATTTATTCCGCTCGTTGCCGTCGTTCTGCCATCGAGATGGTGTGCTGTACAAGAAGAACGCTCGTTCGAACAACCGTGCCTACCTCTTGGTGGTTCCTCGAGACATGCGAGACGACGTCCTTTTCGCTGGCCATGACGAACCCACATCCGGTCATCTGGGCTACTCACGAACACTTGCCAGAGTGAGTGAGAGGTACTATTGGCCAGGACTTTCGGCAAGCGTCAAGAAGTACGTGAATAGCTGTCGGGAATGTCAGCGCCGAAAGCAACCATCTGTTAAGCCAGCTGGTTTGCTTCAGCCCATTAAAGCACCTTGCACGCCATTCGACCAAGTCGGCATGGACATTCTCGGGCCATTTCCCCTGTCTGCGGACAGCAACAAATGGGTGATCGTCGCGACCAACTATTTGACACGCTACGCTGAAACCCAGGTGATCCCACGAGCCACGGCTTCTGAGGTAGCACAATTTTTCATGCGCCACATCGTGTTACGACACGGTGCTCCTTCCAGTGTAATAACGGACAGAGGGACGGCATTCACGGCGCAGCTTACGGACGAAGTTTTCAAACTGAGCAACACCAGACACCGAAGAACAACTGCGTACCACCCGCAAACCAACGGACTTACCGAGCGACTGAATGAGACCCTCGCAGACATGATCTCATTGTACATCGACGTACAGCACAAAACATGGGACCGGATCTTACCTTACGTGACCTTCGCGTATAATACCGCCGTGCAAGAGACCACGCGATTCAAGCCATTTCAGCTTCTCTACGGCCGCGAAGTGCAGACCATGCTAGACTCTATGCTACCAAGTCAAGACGAAAACGAGTTGGCAACTGACGCCGAAGAATTCGCAGAGCGTGCTGAGGAAGCCCAGCAGCTCGCGCGACTGCACATCGGCCAGCAACAGCAGACAGACGCACGACGCTATAATACCCGCCACAGAGAAGTGTTTTACAGCCCCGGAGATCAAGTTTGGGTGTGGACGCCCGTCCGCCGCCGTGGCTTTAGCGAAAATAGCTAACGTGGTTGCTTGGGCGAGTTTTATGTGAATCTTAGCGAAAAGTTGCTGAGCCGGTACTTTGGCCCATATAAAGTGTTACGCCGCGTCAGTGACTTAAACTACGAAGTGGTTCCGGACTCAACACCCCATGCATCGGAGCAAGACATGGCTGAGGCCGGACGTCGTTCATTTGTTGCACATGAAACCATTTATTGCGCGTTGCTCGTAACTTTTTCTTTACCGTACATCATTCTTTGTGTTTTTTGTTTATTTGTGTGAACTTGCTTTCGCGTTCATTAACGTTTTTTATATTGGCACGCTCTTCAATTTTTACTTTCACATTATCCGAATTTCCAATTTCTTTTTCACGTGCCTATGTAGTAGCGTCGCGGTGATGCTATGTACTTTTTTTCTCTTTTTGGGACTTGTTTTTTTTCTTTTCGGAAGGGAGGATAATGCCACCAGCACGTAGTGGGTCGGCAACAAGAGCGGCTCTCAATCTGGAGGAAAAAGATGATCGCGTGCTTTTCTTCTCTGCTCGAGAGCCAGCCACGACTGACGCATCGTCCGAAAGCTAGCAACCCGGTCGTTCAATAAATGCCCCAGTACTTGTGACTCATCGTGACAATATCTTCAAAGCTATCAGCCCAAAGAAAAAAAAGCGCCGCACCGCCACCGGGTGGGCTCGAACGTCCAACCTTTCGGTTAACAGCCGATCGCGCTAGCCAATTGCGCCACGGAGACAGTCCTGCTCCACTCTCACCACCATCAGAACATATCTTCAAGTCTATCAGCGCAAAGAAAAAAAGCAACACACCACTCCCGAGAGGGCTCGAACCTCCAACTTTTCGGTTAACAGCCGAGCGCGCTAGCCAATTTCGCCACGGAGACAGTCCTGCTCCACTCTCACCACCATCAGAACATATCTTCAAAGCTATCAGCCCAAAGCAAAAAAAAGCGCCGCACCACCACCGGGTGGAATCAAACCTCCAACCTTTCGGTTAACAGCCGATCGCGCTAGCCATTTGCGCCACGGAGACAGTCGTGCTCCACTCTCACCACCGTCAGAACATTTCTTCAGAGCTATCAGCGCAAAGAAATGGCAACACACCACTCCCGGGAGGGCTCGAACCTCCAAATTTTCGGTTAAAAGACGATCGCGCTAGCCAATTGCGCCACAGAGACAGTCCTGCTCCACTGTCACCACAATCAGAACATATCTTGAAAGCTATCAGCGCAAAGAAAAGAGCAACACACCACTCCCGGGAAGGCTCAAACCTCCAACCTTTCGGTTAACAGCCGATCACGCTAGCCAATTGCGCCACGGAGACAGTCGTGCTCCACACTCACCACCATCAGAACATATCTTCAAAGCTATCAGCGCAAAGAAAAAAGCAACACACCACTTCCGGGAGGGCTCTAAACTCCAACTTTTTGGTCAACAGCCGATCGCGCTAGTATATTGCGCCGCGGAGACTGTCTTGCTCCACTCTCACCACCATCAGAACATATCTTCAAAGCTATCAGCTCAAAGAAAAAAAAGCGCCGCATCACCACCGGGTGGGCTCGAACCTCCAACCTTTCGGTTAACAGCTGATCGCGCTAGCCAATTGCGTCACGGAGACAGTCGTGCTCCACTCTCACCAACATTAGAACATAACTTCAAAACTATCAGCCAAAGAAAAAAAAGCGCCGCACCACCGGGTGGGCTCGAACCTCAAACCTTTTGGTTAACAGCCGATCGCGCTAGCCAATCGCGCCACGAAGACAGTCGTGCTCCATTCTCACCACCATCAGAACATATCTTCAAAGCTATCAGCGCAAAAAAATGGCAACACACCACTCCCGGGAGGGCTTGAACCTCCAAATTTTCGGTTAAAAGCCGATCTAGCTAGCCAATTGCGCCACAGAG
>NW_023609588.1:0-17195 GCF_013339725.1 Rhipicephalus microplus | reverse complement strand
GTCGCGCTCACTCTCACAACCATCAGAACATATCTTCAAAGCTATCAGTGAAAAGAAAAAAAAGCGACACACCGTCCCCGGGTGGGCTCAAACCTCCAACCTTTCGGTTAACAGCCGATCGCGCCAGCCATTTGCGCCAAGGAGACAGTCCTGCTCCACTCTCACCACCATCAGAACATATCTTGAAGCTATCAGCCCAAAGAAAAAAAGCAATACACCACTCTCGAGAGGACTCGAATCTCCAACCTATCGGTTAACAGCCGATCGCGCTAGCCAATTGCGCCATGGAGACAGTCGTGCTCCACTCTCACCACCATCAGAACATTTCTTCAGAGTTATCAGCCCAAAGAAAAAAAACAAACACAACACTCCCGGGAGGGCTCGAACCTCCAAACTTTCGGTTAACAGCCGATCGCGCTAGCCAATTGCGCCACGGAGACAGTCGTGCTCCACTCTCACCACCGTCAGAACATTTCTTCAGAGCTATCAGCCCAAAGGAAAAAAAGCGCCGCACCACCACCGTGTGGGCTCGAACCTCCAACCTTTCGGTTAACAGACAATCGCGCTAGCCTATTGCGCCACGGAGAGAGTCGTACTCCACTCTCACCACCAACAGAACATAACTTCAAAGCTATCAGCCCAAAGAAAAAAAAGCGCCGCACCACCCCCGGGTGGGCTCGAACCTCCAACCTTTTTGATAACAGCCGATCGCGCTAGCCAATTGCGCCACGGAGACAGTCCTGCTCCACTCTCACCACTATCAGAACATATCTTCAAACCTATCAGCCCAAAGAAAAAAAAGCGCCGCAGCACCACCGGGTGGGCTCGAAACTCCAAACTTTCGGTTAAAAGCCGCTCGCGCTAGCAAATTGCGCCACGGAGACAGCCCTGCCACACTCTCACCACCATCAGAACATATCTTCAAAGCTATCAGCCCAAAGAAAAAAAATCGCCGCACCACCACCGGGTGGGCTCGAACCTCCAACCTTTCAGTTAACAGCCGATCGCGCCACGGAGACAACCGGACTCAACTCTCACCACCATCAGAACACATCTTCAAGGATATCAGTGCAAAAAAAGCAACACACCACTCCCGGGAGGGCTCGAACCTCTAACCTTTCGGTTAACAGCCGATCGCGCTAGCAAATTGCGCCACGGAGACAGTCCTGCCACACTCTCACCACCATCAGAACATATCTTCAAAGCTATCAGCCCAAAGAAAAAGAAGCGCCGCACCACCACCAGGTGGGCTCTAACCTGAAACCTTTCGGTCAACAGCAGATGGCGCTAGCCAATTGCGCCACGGAGACAGTCGCGCTCCACTCTCACAACCATCAGAACATATCTTCAAAGCTATCAGTGAAAAGAAAAAAAAGCGACACACCGTTCCGGGTGGGCTCAAACCTCCAACCTTTCGGTTAACAGCCGATTGCGCCAGCCAATATCGCCAAGGAGACAGTCCTGCTCCACTCTCACCACCATCAGAACATATCTTGAAGCTATCAGCCCAAAGAAAAAAAAGCAATACACTACTCTCGAGAGGACTCGAATCTCCAACCTATCGGTTAACAGCCGATCGCGCTAGCCAATTGCGCCACGGAGAGAGTCGTACTCCACTCTCACCACCAACAGAACATAACTTCAGAGCTATCAGCCCAAAGAAAAAAAAGCGCCGCACCACCCCCGACTGGGCTCGAACCTCCAACCTTTGGTTAACAGCCGATCGCGCTAGCCAATTGCGCCACGGAGACAGTCCTGCTCCACTCTCACCACTATCAGAACATATCTTCAAACCTATCAGCCGAAAGAAAAAAAAACGCCACACCACCACCGGGTGAGCTCGAAACTCCAAACTTTCGGTTAAAAGCCGCTCGCGCTAGCAAATTGCGCCACGGAGACAGTCCTGCCACACTCTCACCACCCTCAGAACATATCTTCAAAGCTATCAGCCCCAAAAAAAAGAAGCTCCGCACCACCACCGGGTGGGCTCCAACCTTAAACCTTTCGGTCAACAGCAGATGGCGCTAGCCAATTGCGCCACGGAGACAGTCACACTCCACTCTAACCACTATCAGAACATATCTTCAAACCTATCAGCCCAAAGAAAAAAAACCGCTGCACCACCACCGGGTGGGCTCGATGCTCCAAACTTTCGGTTAAAGCCGATCGCGCTAGCCAATTGCGCCACGGAGACAGTCCTGCTCCACTCTCACCACCATCTGAACACATCTTCAAAGCTATCAGCGCAAATAAAAAGGAACACACCACTCCCGGAAGGGCTCGAACCTCCAACCTTTTGGTTAACAGCCCATCGCGCTAGCTAGAAGCGCCACGGAGACAGTCGTGCTCCACTCTCACCACTGTCAGAACATTTCTCCAAAGCTATCAGCGCAAAGAAAAAAAGCGACATACCGTCCCCGGGTGCGCTCGAACCTCCAACCTTTCGGTGAACGGCCGATCGCGCTAGCCAACTGCGCCACGGAGACTGTCCTGCTCCAATCGCACCATCATCAGAACATATCTTCAAAGCTATCAGCCCAAAGAAAAAGTTTACAGCCGATCGCGCTAGCCAATTGTGCCACGGAAACAGTCGTGCTCCACTCTCACCACTGTCAGAACATTTCTTCAAAGCTATCAGCTCAAAGAAAAAAAAGCGCCGAACCACCACCGGATGAGTTCGAACCTCCAACCTTTCGGTTAACAGCCGATCGCGCTAGAAAATCGCGCCACGGAGACAGTCCTGCCACACTCTCACCACCATCAGAACATATCTTCAAAGCTATCAGCCCAAAGAAAAAGAAGCGCCGCCCCACCAGCGGGTGGGCTCCAACCTTAAACCTTTCGGTCAACAGCAGATGGCGCTAGCCAATTGCGCCACGGAGACAGTCGCACTCCACTCTAACCACTATCAGAACATATCTTCAAACCTATCAGCCCAAAGAAAAAAAAACCGCTGCACCACCACCGGGTGGGCTCGATGCTCCAAACTTTCGGTTAAAAGCCGATCGCGCAAGCCAATTGCGCCACGGAGACAGTCCTGCTCCACTCTCACCACCATCTGAACACATCTTCAAAGCTATCAGCGCAAATAAAAAAGGAACACACCACTCCCGGAAGGGCTCGAACCTCCAACCTTTTGGTTAACAGCCCATCGCGCTAGCTAGAAGCGCCACGGAGACAGTCGTGCTCCACTCTCACCACTGTCAGAACATTTCTCCAAAGCTATCAGCGCAAAGAAAAAAAGCGACATACCGTCCCCGGGTGCGCTCGAACCTCCAACCTTTCGGTGAACGGCCGATCGCGCTAGCCAACTGCGCCACGGAGACTGTCCTGCTCCAATCGCACCACCATCAGAATATATCTTCAAAGCTATCAGCCCAAAGAAAAAGTTTACAGCCGATCGCGCTAGCCAATTGTGCCACGGAAACAGTCGTGCTCCACTCTCACCACTGTCAGAACATTTCTTCAAAGCTATCAGCTCAAAGAAAAAAAAGCGCCGAACCACCACCGGATGAGTTCGAACCTCCAACCTTTCGGTTAACAGCCGATCGCGCTAGAAAATCGCGCCACGGAGACAGTCCTGCCACACTCTCACCACCATCAGAACATATCTTCAAAGCTATCAGCCCAAAGAAAAAGAAGCGCCGCCCCACCAGCGGGTGGGCTCCAACCTGAAACATTTCGGTCAACAGCAGATGGCACTAGCCAATTGCACCACGGAGACAGTCGCGCTCCACTCTCACCACCATCAGAACATATCTTCTAAGCTATCAGTGAAAAGAAAAAAAAGCGACACACCGTCCCCGGGTGGGCTCAAACCTCCAACCTTTCGGTTTACAGCCGATCGCGCCAGCCAATTGCGCCAAGGAGACAGTCCTGCTCCCCTCTCACCACCATCAGAACATATCTTCAAAGCTATCAGCCCAAAAAAAGCAATACACCACTCTCGAGAGGACTCGAACCTCCAACCTTTCGGTTACAGCCGATCTCGCTAGCCAATTGCGCCACGGAGACAGTCGTGCTCCACTCTCACCACCATCAGAACATTTCTTCAGAGCTATCAGCCCAAAGAAAAAAAAGCAACACAACACTCCCAGGAGGGCTCGAGCCTCCAAACTTTCTGTTAACAGCCGATCGCGCTAGCCAATTGCGCCACGGAGACAGTCGTGCTCCACTCTCACCACCGTCAGAACATTTCTTCAGAGCTATCAGCCCAAAGGAAAAAAAGCACCGCAAAACCACCGTGTGGGTTCGAACCTCCAACCTTTCGGTTAACAGACGATCGCGCTAGCCTTTTGCGCCACCGAGAGAGTCGTACTCCACTCTCACCACCAACAGAACATATCTTCAAAGCTATCAGCCCAAAGAAAAAAAAGCGCCGCACCACCCCCGGGTGGGCTCGAACCTCCAACCTTTCGGTTAACAGCCGATCGCGCTAGCCAATTGCGCCACGGAGACAGTCCTGCTTCACTCTCACCACCATCAGAACATATCTTTAAAGCTATCAGCCCGAAGAAAAAAAAGCAACACACCACTCCCGGGAGGGCTCAAGCCTCCAACCTTTCGGTTAACAGCCGATCGCTCTAGCCAATTGCGCCACGGAAACAGTCGTGCTCCACCCTCACCACCATCAGAACATGTCTTCAAAGCTATCAGCGCAAAGAAAAAAGCAACACACCACACCCGGGAGGGCTCGAACCTCCAACCCTTCGGTTCGGTTAACAGCCGATCGCGCTAGCCAACTGCGCCACGGAGACAGTCCTGCTCCACTCTCACCACCATCAGAACATATCTTTAAAGCTATCAGCCAAAAGAAAAAAAAGCGCCGCACCACCACCAGGTGGGCTCGAACCTCCAACATTTCGGTCAACAGCCGATCGCGCTAGCCAATTGCGCCACGGAGACAGTCCTGCTCCACACTCACCCCCATCAGAACATATCTTAAAAGCTATCAGCCCATAGAATAAAAGCCCGCACCACCACCGGGTGGGCTCGAACCTCAAACCTTTTGGTTAACGGCCGAACGCGCCAGCCAATGGCGCCACGGAGACAGTCCTGCTTCACTCTGACCGCCATCAGAACATATCTTCAAAGCTATGAGCCCAAAGAAAAGAAATCAACACACCACTCCCGGGAGGGCTCGAACCTCCAACCTTTCGGTTAACAGCCGATCGCGCTAGCCAATTGCGCCACGGAGACAGTCGTGCTCCACTATCACCATCGTCAGGACATTTCTTCAGAGCTATCAGCCCAAAGAAAAAAAAGCACCACTCCCCCACCGGGTGGGCTAGAACCTCCAAACTATTGGTTAACAGACGATCGCGCTAGCCAATTGCGCCACGAAGAGAGTCGTGCTCCACTCTCACCACCTACAGAACATATCTTCAAAGCTATCAGCGCAAAGAAAAAAGCAACACACCACTGCCGGAAAGGCTCGAACCTCCAACCTTTCAGTTAACAGCCGATCGCGCTAGCCAACTGCGCCACGGAAAAAGTCGTGCTCCACTCTCACCACCGTCAGAACATTTTTTCAAAGCTATCAGCCCAAAGGAAAAAAAGCGCCGCACCACCACCGGGTGGGCTCGAACCTCCAACCTTTCGGTTAACAGCCCATCGCGCTAGCTCAAAACGCCACGGAGACAGTCGTGCTCCACTCTCACCACTGTCAGAACATTTCTCCAAAGCTATCAGCGCAAAGAAAAAAAAGCGACACTCCGTCCCCGGCTGCGCTCGAACCTCCAACCTTTCGGTTAACAGCCGATCGCGCCAGCCAATTGCGCTACGGAGACAGTACTGCTCCACTCTCACCACCATCAGAACATATCTTCAAAGCTATCAGCCCAAAGAAAAAAAAGCAACACACCACTCCCGGGAGAACTCGAACCTCCAACCCTTCGGTTAACAGCCGATCGCGCTAGCCAATTGTGCCACGGAGACAGTCGTGCTCCACTCTCACCACCGTCAGAACATTTCTTCAGAGCTATCAGCCCAAAGGAAAAAAAGCAATACACCACTCCCGGGAGGGCTCGAACCTCCAACCTTTCAGTTAACAGCCGATCGCGCTAGCCAAATGCGCCACGGAGACTGTCGTGCTCCACTCTCACCACCGTCAGAAAATTTCTTCAGAGCTATCTGCGCAGAGAAAAAAGCAACACACCACTCCCGGGAGGGCTTGAACCTCCAACCTTTTGGTTAACAGCCATCGCGCGAGCTAAAACACCACGCAGACAGTCGTGCTCCACTCTCACTACCATCAGAACACATCTTCAAAGCTATCAGCGCAAAGAAAAAAGCAACACACCACTCCCGGGGGGCTCGAACCTCTAACCTTTCGGTTAACAGCCGATCGCGCTAGCAAATTGCGCCACGGAGACAGTCCTGCTACACTCTCACCACCATCAGAACATTTCTTCAAAGCTATCAGCCCATAGAAAAAAAAAGCCCGCACCACCACCAGGTGGGCTCGAACCTCCAACCTTTCCGTTAACGGCCGAACGCGCAGCCAATTGCGCCACGGAGACAGTCCTGCTTCATTCTCACCACCATCAGAACATGTCTTCAAAGCTATCAGCGCAAAGAAAAAAGCAACACACCACTCCCGGGAGGGCTCGAACCTCCAACCCTTCGGTTAACAGCCGATCGCGCTAGCCAATTGCGCCACGGAGACAGTCCTGCTCCACTCTCACCACCATCAGAACATATCTTCAAAGCTATCAGCCAAAAGAAAAAAAAGCGCCGCACCACCACCGGGTGGGCTCGAACCTCCAACCTTTCGGTTAACAGCCGATCGCGCTAGCCAATTGCGCCACGGAGACAGTCCTGCTTCACACTCACCACCATCAGAACATATCTTAAAAGCTATCAGCCCATAGAAAAAAAAGCCCGCACCACCACCGGGTGGGCTCGAACCTCCAACCTTTCGGTTAACGGCCGAACGCGCTAGCCAATGGCGCCACGGAGACAGTCCTGCTTCACTCTCACCGCCATCAGAACATATCTTCAAAGCTATGAGCCCAAAGAAAAGAAAGCAACACACCACTCCCGGGAGGGCTCGAACCTCCAACTTTTCGGTTAACAGCCATTGCGCTAGCTAAAAACGCCACGGAGACAGTCGTGCTCTACTCTCACCACCATCAGAACACATCTTCAAAGCTATCAGCGCAAAGAAAAAAGCAACACACCACTCCCGGGAGAGCTCGAACCTCTAACCTTTCGGTTAACAGCCGATCGCGCTAGCAAATTGCGCCACGGAGACAGTCCTGCTCCACTCTCACCACCATCAGAACATATATTCAAAGCTGTGGTGAAGCCTTTGAACAGTGGGTCGTCCTCTCCAGCGCCTTCTAGTGGGTTGCCCTTTTTAGCAAGAAGAAGAGCAGCTCGTGCAGAGAGTCGGTACCCGCATCGACTGTCACTGTCAAGCATCGTCGACAACCGTCCGCCAATAAACGTCTCAACAATTTGGTGGAGAGTGCTGTGCCCTTCTAACACCTTCGGTTAGCATTTGATGCCCCTGGAGCTACGATCCCGCACCGTGCCTTCTACCATGCACCAAGACGCCGCACAGCAAACGCTTCCTCCTGCGCCGACGCCATGTTCCGGTGTTCCCCGCATCCGGGACCCTCCTGTCTTCACCGGCGCGGATGGCACCGACGTCGAGGACTGGCTTGCTATGTACGAACGCGTCAGCGTCCCCAATTATTGGGACGAGGCAGGTAAACTCGGCAACCTGGTTTTCTACCTCGCGGGTGTGGCCGGCATGTGGTACAACAACCACGCACCCGATTTCCCCACTTGGTCTGCTTTTAAAACCGCCGTCGTCGACGTGTTCGGCCGTCCTGCCGTTCGTAAGCTCCAAGCCGAACAGCGGTTACGTGAACGAGCACAGCAGACCGGTGAGTCCTTCACAAGCTACATAGAGGACATCCTTGACTTGTGCAAAAAAGTGGACGCGAGCATGTCAGAGGCCGACAGAATTACCCATGTTCTAAAAGGCATCGCCGACGATGCCTTCACCATGCTCCTGGCCAAGAACCCTCGCACTGTAGCAGAGATAATTACACTTTGCCAAAGTTACGAGGAGCTGCGATGGCAGCGCTCGATGACCCATCGACCACCCTCACGTGACGCTGATCTCTCGGCCTTGTCAACACTTCCGGACCACACCGCCCTGCTTGCTGAAATCAAGACATTCGTGCGTGAAGAAGTTGCCCGCCAGGTCTCTTTACTGGCCTTTGCTTCCCCACACCGTGCTGAACAGTCGTCAAGCACACTTCTGCCTCCCCTCCGCCGAGCCATTCAGCAGGAAATCGCGGAGGTCGTTCCAGAATAGCACCAGCCGCCTCCAGTATCTACACCACTCAGTTACGCCCAAGTTGTCGCCAGGCCACCCCCCCCCGATTCCTGTGACTGGCCCTCTTGGTTACACCGAAACCATCGCCAGACCCCAGGCCTTCGGAGAAACTGTGCCGCCTACATATACCGACGTCATCCACGTGCCCCGTGTGCCGCCCACTATGCAGTTATATCAGCAGCCGGCTCGCCCATCGCGTTCTTCGACATGGATGGGACCCACGAACCGATGGCGCACTGCGGACAATCGCCCCATCTGCTTTGCTTGTGGTTGCGTCGCGCACGTAGCACGCTACTGCAATCGTGTGCAGCGACCGCAAGTCGCCTCCAATTTTCCCAGCCAATCGAGTCGCTTCTATGACCAACCGCCACCTACGTCACCGTCGTCCCGCCCCACTCCATCTACCCGCCGCTCACATTCTCCGCGACGTCGCTCACTGTCGCCGATGCGGCCACGTCCACTAGAGGGTGACCAGGAAAACTAGTCGTCGCAGTCCACGAGGCAAGGGCTGCGACGCTGTCGAACTGCGGAAGCCCTCAGGAAAGACCTTCGAACGTGATAGACGTGCTTGTGGATGGTGTTCGTGCATCTGCCCTTGTAGATACTGGAGCCGCCGTATCCGTGATGGACGCAAAGCTTAGCCGAATACTGCGCAAAGTGACCACGCCACTTTCCGGGCTCTCCCTCCGTACAGCCAGCGCCCAAAGCATTCACCCTACAGCGATGTGTACAGCCCGCCTCATGATTCAGGACGTGATGTATGCCGTTGAATTCATCATAATTCCTTCATGCTCTCACGACGTCATCCTAGGATGGGATTTTCTCTCCCGCCACGACGCCGTCATTCATTGCGCACCAGCAGAAATAGAGCTAACACCATTCTCTTCTTTGACGCCGGCCGACAGTACATCTACTGCAAGCAAATTACTCGTCAGGGACGACACGCAAGTGCCTGCAAACTCGTCCGCGGCGGTTGTCGGTGTACTGTGCCAGTCTTTCAGACACCGCTGCACTCCTCTCACCATTTCATCGTGTTTTCACCAGAAAAGGTTTGCTGGTTCCTTTCGCGACCGTGCAAGTAACTCGCGGCAGCACCACTATTTTTGTTCTGAACTCATCCCCGTACAGTGTTACGTTGGTGCGAGGGGAATGTCTCGGCAGCGTGGAACCCATCGAAGACGCACAAGTCATGGATCAGCCTGATGACACGCACTGCCGAAGTTCCAATACGCTTAGTGCTGTTTCTACATCTGTTTCATCATCCGCTGATGTATTTGGTCCTTCCATTGCCGACAACCTTACGCCGGTCCAGCGCTCCCAGCTTCTGGCCCTGTTGGAAGAATTCCGCTCTTCTTTCGATGTCTCTCAACCTTCTCTCGGCCGCACATCGACTGTTACGCATCACATTGACACAGGCGCACAACCACCACTACGGCAACGTCCATATCGCGTATCTCCCACAGAACGCCGTGCAATCAACGAGCAAGTGGACGACATGCTACGCCGCGATGTTATTCGACCCTCTAACAGCCCCTGGGCATCTCCTGTCGTTCTCGTCGCGAAGAAGGACGGTTCTGTGCGGTTCTGTGTGGACTACCGACGTCTCAACAAGATCACTCGTAAGGACGTGTACCCACTACCGCGTGTGGATGACGCGATTGACAGCCTGCAAGGAGCCGAATTTTTTTCATCTCTAGATTTGCACTCAGGGTACTGGCAAGCACCTATGGCTGAAGACGCTCGACCGAAGACCGCTTTCGTCACTCCCGACGGCTTGTACGAATTCAACGTCATGCCGTTTGGGCTGTGCAATGCGCCTGCCACCTTTGAGCGCATGATGGATACCGTCCTGCGTGACCTCAAATGGCACACGTACCTGTGCTACCTCGATGACGTCGTCGTTTTCGCTCCGGACTTCTCAACGCATCTTCAACGCCTGCGGCATGTTTTAACGCGTCTGAGTGACGGCAGTCTGCAACTGAACCTGAAGAAGTGCCGATTTGCAGCTCGGCAGTTGACAATACTCGGCTACGTCGTGTCGAAGGACGGAATTCTCCCCGATCCAGCCAAGCTTCGGGCCGTGACCGAGTTCCCCAAGCCGACATTCATCAAGGAACTGCGCAGTTTCTTAGGACTGTGTTCCTACTTTCGGCGCTTCATTCGAAACTTCGCGTCTATCGCATCGCCGCTGACAAAACTCCTCGGTAGTAACGGGTCTCTCCATTCGTGGTCATCACAGTGTGACGACGCATTCACAACGCTTCGTCGTTTACTGACGTCGCCTCCCATACTCCGCCACTACAACCCTACTGCCCCTACAGAGGTACACACGGACGCCAGTGGTGTCGGTCTCGGCGCTGTCCTTGCGCAGCGCAAACCAGGGTTCCCGGAATATGTCGTGGCGTATGCAAGCCGTACGCTTACAAAAGCCGAGACTAATTACACCGTCACTGAGAAAGAATGTCTGGCAATCGTGTGGGCCCTTACCAAGTTCCGACCTTATTTATATGGTCGCCCATTTGATGTAGTCACCGACCATCACGCACTATGCTGGTTGTCCTCATTGAAAGATCCCTCAGGCCGTCTCGCCCGGTGGGCACTTCGCCTGCAAGACTACGACATCCGCGTGCTGTACCGCAACGGAAGGCAACATGCTGACGCCGACGCCCTGTCGCGCTCTCCCTTGCCTGACGACAATGCCCACGACTCAGCGTCTCACCTTGCCGTTTCTTCCATTAGCATTCATGCCGTTGCTACTGAACAGCGCAAGGATCAATGGATTGCCTCACTGATAGACTTGCTGACTGATCCATCCACTCCATCCACTCGCGCGTTGCGTCGTCAAGCCCACCATTTCGCCGTTCGCGACGACCTTCTCCACCGACGCAATTACAGCGGTGACGGCCGCCAGTGGCTACTAGTCATACCCCGCAGTCTGCGCTCTGACATATGCGAATTCTTTCATACTGATCCGCAATGTGCGCACTCCGGCGTATCGAAGACTTACCAGCGCATTCGCCAACGGTACTTTTGGCGCGGCATGTACCGCTATGTGCAGAAATTCGTTCGCTCCTGCATAGAATGTCAGCGCCGCAAAACTTCAACGCACCTGTCGCCGGTAGGTCTGCAACCTCTACCTTGCCCTGCCAGGCCATTTGGGCGCGTTGGCATTGATTTGTATGGACCACTTCCACTAACGTCGGCCGGTAACCGCTGGGCCATTGTTGCTGTGGACCACCTCACGCGATACGCCGAAACTGCCGCTCTCCCCGCGGCTACAGCGAGCGATGTGGCCTCCTTCCTGCTCCAACGATTCATGCTGCGACACGGTCCACCTCAGGAACTGCTCTGTGATCGAGGCCGCGTCTTCCTGTCTGAAGTCGTCGAAGCCATTCTCAAGAGTGCAACGTTGTTCACCGCAAAACTGCCGCTTACCACCCGCAGACGAATGGCCTTACTGAACGCTTCAACCGTACGCTCGGCGACATGCTCTCCAAGTACGTCGCCGCCGATCACACAAATTGGGATTCTATTCTACCCTTCGTCACCTACGCATATAACACCGCCCCTCAGAGCACTACTGGCTTTTCACCTTTCTTTTTATTATATGGAAGGCACCCGTCGCACACCATCGACACTATACTTCCGTACAAGCCAGATCCGTCAGAGTGGGCGCCTATTTCTGCTACAGCCAAGCATGCTGAAGAGCGTCGAGAGCTCGCAAGGACCTTTACAGCGCATGATCAAGAGCGGCAAAAAGGCATTCGCGCTGACACCAGCACCACTGCGCCCATGTTCCTCCCTGGAGCGCTCGTCTGGCTCTCGATCCCTACCACTTCAACTGGCCTATCTTCAAAACTATTGCCCAAATACGAAGGCCCCTACCGTGTCGTCGAACGCACTTCCCCTGTAAATTACTTGATCGAACCCATCGAACCATCTTCGGACATGCGCCGTCGAGGGCGCGACATTGTCAACGTGGAGCGCCTCAAAGCCTACCACGACACGCTCATAGTAACCAGCTGCTAGGTCGCCAGGCGGCTCCCTCTTCGTACCCGGGGTAGTTGTGGTGAAGCCTTCGAACAGTGGGTCGTCCTCTCCAGCGCCTTCTATTGGGTTGCCCTTTTTAGCAAGAAGAAGAGCAGCTCGTGCAGAGAGTCGGTACCCGCATTGACTGTCACTGTCAAGCATCGTCGACAACCGTCCGCCAATAAACGTCTCAACAGCCCAAAGAAAAAAAAGCAACACACCACTCTCGGGAGGGCTCGAACCTCCAACATTTCGGTTAACAGCCGATCGCGCTAGCCAATTGCGCCACGGAGACAGTCGTGCTCCATTCTCACCGACGTCAGAACATTTCTTCAGAGCTATCAACCCAAAGGAAAAAAAGCGCCGCACCACCAACGGGTGGGCTGGAACCTCCAAACTTTTGGTTAACAGCCGATCGCGCCAGCCAATTGCGCCAAGGAGACAGTCCTGCTCCACTCTCACCACCATCAGAACATATCTTCAAAGCTATCAGCCCAAAGAAAAAAAAGCAATACACCCCTCTCGAGAGGACTCGAACCTCCACCTTTCAGTTAACAGCCGATCGCGCTAGCCAATTGCGCCACGGAGACAGTCGTGCTCCACTCTCACCACCATCAGAACATGTCTTCAAAGCTATCAGCGCAAAGAAAAAAGCAACACACCACTCCCGAGAGGGCTCGAGCCTCCAACCCTTCGGTTAACAGCCGATCGCGCTAGCCAATGGCGCCACGGAGACAGTCCTGCTTCACTCTCACCGCCATCAGAACATATCTTCAAAGCTATCAGCGCAAAGAAAAAAGCAGCCCACCACTCCCGGGAGGGCTCGAACCTCCAACCCTTCGTTTAACAGCCGATCGCGCTAGCCAATTGCGCCACGGAGACAGTCCTGCTCCACTCTCACCACCATCAGAACATATCTTCAAAGCTATCAGCCAAAAGAAAAAAAAAGCACCGCACCACCACCGGGTGGGCTCGAACCTCCAACCTTTCGGTTTACAGCCGATCGCGCTAGCCAATTGCGCCACGGAGACAGACCTGCTTCACACTCACCACCATCAGAACATATCTTAAAAGCTATCAGCCCATAGAAAACAAAGCCCGCACCACCACCGGGTGGGCTCGAACCTCCAACCTTTCGGTTAACGGCCGAACGCGCTAGCCAATGGTGCCACGGAGACAGTCCCGCTTCACTCTCATCGCCATCAGAACATATCTTCAAAGCTTATGAGCCCAAAGAAAAGAAAGCGCCGCACCACCACCGGGTGGGCTCGAACCTCCAACCTTTCGGTTAACAGCCGATCGCGCTAGCTCAAAACGCCACGGAGACAGTCATGCTCCACTCTCACCACTGTCAGAACATTTCTCCAAAACTATCAGCGCAAAGAAAAAAGCGACACACCGTCCCCGGCTGCGCTCAAACCTCCAACCTTTCGGTTAACAGCCGACCGCGCTAACCAATTGCGCCATGGAGACAGTCCTGCTCCATTGTCACCACCATCAGAACATATCTTCAAAGCTATCAGCCCAAAGAAAAAAAGCGCCGCACCACCACCGGGTGGGTTCGAACCTCCAATCTTTCGGTTCACAGCCGATCGCGCTAGCCAATTGCGCCACGGAGACAGTCGGGCTCCACTCTCACCACCATCAGAACATATCTTCAAAGCTATCAGCGCAAAGAAAAAAGCAACACACCAATCCCGGGAGGGCTCGAACCTCCAACTTTTCGGTTAACAGCCATCGCGCTAGCTAAAAACGCCACGGAGACAGTCGTGCTCTGCTCTCACCACCATCAGAACACATCTTCAAAGCTATCAGCGCAAAGAAAAAAGCAACACACCACTCCCGGGAGAGCTCGAACCTCTAACCTTTCGGTTAACAGCCGATCGCGCTAGCAAATTGCGCCACGGAGACAGTCCTGCTCCACTCTCACCACCATCAGAACATATATTCAAAGCTATCAGCCCAAAGAAAAAAAAAGCAACACACCACTCTCGGGAGGGCTGGAACCTCCAACCTTTCGGTTAACAGCCGATCGCGCTAGCCAATTGCGCCACGGAGACAGTCGTGCTCCATTCTCACCGACGTCAGAACATTTCTTCAGAGCTATCAACCCAAAGGAAAAAAAGCGCCGCACCACCACCGGGTGGGCTGGAACCTCCAACCTTTTGGTTAACAGCCGATCGCGCTAGCCAATTGCGCCAAGGAGAGAGTCGTGCTTCACTCTCACCACCATCAGAACATATCTTCAAAGCTATCCGTGAAAAGAAAAAAAAGCGACACACCGTCCCCGGGTGGGCTCAATCCTCCAACCTTTCGGTTAACGGCCGATCGCGCCAGCCAATTGCGCCACGCAGACAGTCATGCTCCACTCTCACCACCATCAGAACATATCTTCAAAGCTATCAGCCAAAAGAAAAACAAGCGCCGCACCACCACCGGGTGGGCTAGAACCTCCATACTTTCGGGTAATAGCCGATCGCGCTAGCCAATTGCGCCACGGAGACAGTCCTGCTTCACTCTCACAGCCATCAGAACATGTCTTCAAAGCTATCAGCGCAAAGAAAAAAGCAACACACCACTCCCGGGAGAACTCGAACCTCCAACCCTTCGGTTAACAGCCGATCGCGCTAGCCAATTGTGCCACGGAGACAGTCGTGCTCCACTCTCACCACCGTCAGAACATTTCTTCAGAGCTATCAGCCCAAAGGAAAAAAAGCAATACACCACTCCCGGGAGGGCTCGAACCTTCAACCTTTCAGTTAACAGCTGATCGCGCTAGCCAATTGTGCCACGGAGACAGTCGTGCTCCACTCTCACCACCGTCAGAAAATTTCTTCAGAGCTATCTGCGCAGAGAAAAAAGCAACACACCACTCCCGGGAGGGCTTGAACCTCCAACCTTTCGGTTAACAGCCATCGCGCGAGCTAAAACACCACGGAGACAGTCGTGCTCCACTCTCACTACCATCAGAACACACCTTCAAAACTATCAGCGCAAAGAAAAAAGCAACACACCACTCCCTGGGGGATCGAACCTCTAACCTTTCGGTTAACAGCCGATCGCGCTAGCGAATTGCGCCACGGAGACAGTCCTGCTACACTCTCACCACTATCAGAACATTTCTTCAAAGCTATCAGCCCATAGAAAAAAAAAGCCCGCACCACCACCGGGTGGGCTCGAACCTCCAACCTTTCGGTTAACGGCCAACGCGCTAGCTCAAAACGCCACGGAGACAGTCGTGCTCCATTCTCACCGACGTCAGAACATTTCTTCAGAGCTATCAACCCAAAGGAAAAAAAGCGCCGCACCACCAACGGGTGGGCTGGAACCTCCAAGCTTTTGTTTAACAGCCGATCGCGCTAGCCAATTGCGCCAAGGAGAGAGTCGTGCTTCACTCTCACCACCATCAGCACATATCTTCAAAGCTATCAGTGAAAAGAAAAAAAAAGCGACACACCGTCCCCGGGTGGGCTCAATCCTCCAACCTTTCGGTTAACAGCCGATCGCGCCAGCCAATTGCGCCAAGGAGACAGTCCTGCTCCACTCCCACCACCATCAGAACATATCTTCAAAGCTATCAGCGCAAAGAAAAAAGCAACACACCACTTCCGGGAGGGCTCGAACCTCCAACCCTTCGGTTAACAGCCGATCGCGCTAGCCAATTGCGCCCACGGAGACAGTCCTGCTTCACTCTCACCACCATCAGAACATATCTTCAAAGCTATCAGCCAACAGAAAAAAAAGCGCCGCACCACCACCGGGTGGGCTCGAACCTCCAACCTTTCGGTTCACAGCCGATCGCGCTAGCCTATTGCGCCACGGAGACAGTCCTGCTTCACTCTCGCCACCGTCAGAACATTTCTTCAGAGCTATCAGCCCAAAGGAAAAAAAGCAATACACCACTCCCGGAAGGGCTCGAACCTCCAACCTTTCAGTTAACAGCCGATCACGCTAGCCAATTGCGCCACGGAGACAGTCGTGCTCCACTCTCACCACCGTCAGAAAATTTCTTCAGAGCTATCAGCGCAGAGAAAAAAGGAACACACCACTCCCGGGAGGGCTTGAGCCTCCAACCTTTCAGTTAACAGCCATCGCGCTAGCTAAAACACCACGGAGACAGTCGTGCTCCACTCTCACTACCCATCAGAACACATCTTCAAAGCTATCAGCGCAAAGAAAAAAGCAACACACCACTCCCGGGGGGCTCGAACCTCTATCCTTTCGGTTAACAGCCGATCGCGCTAGCAAATTGCGCCACAGGACAGTCTGTCCACTCTCACCACCATCAGAAACTTCTTCCAAGCTATCAGCCCATAGAAAAAAAGCCCCCACCACCACCGGGTGGGCTCGAACCTCCAACCTTTCGGTTAACGGCCGAACGCGCTAGCCAATGGCGCCACGGAGACAGTCCTGCTCCACTCTCACCACCATCAGAACATATATTCAAAGCTATCAGCCCAAAGAAAAAAGAAGCAACACACCACTCTCGGGAGGGCTCGAACCTCTAACCTTTCGGTTAACAGCCGATCGCGCTAGCAAATTGTGCCACGGAGACAGTCCTGCTACACTGTCACAACCATAGAAAATATTTCTCACAGCCTATCAGCCATAGAAAAAAAGCCCCACACCACACGGGTGGCCTCCACCTTTCGGTTAACGCGCGAACGCGTAGCCAATGGCGCACGGAGACAGTCCTGCTTCACTCTCACCGCCATCAGAACATGTCTTCAAAGCTATCAGCGCAAAGAAAAAAAGCAGCACACCACTCCCGGGAGGGCTCAAGCCTCCAAGCCTTCGTTAACAGCGATCGCGT
>NW_023609587.1:0-19110 GCF_013339725.1 Rhipicephalus microplus | reverse complement strand
CCCTCAGCGTAAGATTGTGGCATGCTGTAGTCTGTGATAGGGATTAATTTCGACATGCTTGGATTTATTAACGTGCCTTTTGATCAAGATGCACAAGCACTCATGCCTTTGATGCTCATCAGTGGAAGGTTGGCACTCCACTTCTGTCCCAAGTGATTTTTACTGTTGGCTGCATACTTCAGCACATGACAGCCACACACAATTTGAATTGATATCGGTCGCATTCACATATATGAAACTGATCGCGCATAGCCCCTACTTTCCGCAGCGGTACGGAATGCACAGCATACCGCACTACTTCTCGTAGTGGTACTTGTGCAAAAGCTTCGTCCTCGTAGCTTTCCCTTCGTTGCATACAAATGTTCTCCGCGAGTCTATCTTTAAGTGCGAATGCACTTAATAAGCGACCCTGATTCCGCCGTCCGTGGTGCACCTCCTCCTCTCCCCTAGCAACGGCGCGAGAAGCGGAGAGGAGTATCTGTTTCAACGGTGCAGTGACGTCACACACCACGTGATTTCGCGCGCTCCCCTCCGCTCCGTGGCAGCGCAGCCACGACTTGCTCGAGCTCGGCAAGTCGTCATCCATTGCAGGCATCCACCTCGACTGCGATACCGCCAACAACGAGTACAACGCAATCGAATGCGAGCACTGCACGTGTCGTGGAAGGTGTCGCGCTGGTTGAAGACAAGGCAGCGCAGAGAAGGGCCCGTGATGCCGAGTGCAAGCGGGCGAAGCGGGCCGCGGATGTAAACATCATTATACTGCGAATTCACTCTCACGTATACGCCTAACTCACCAAGATTTGCCGAGACGGTCTGATGGTTCCTGGGAATTGCAATGTGATCACACGGGGGAGTTTATGTCTACTCACTGGCAAATGCCAACCGATTTTAACTTTACTCCCCCTCATAGCATAACCCCGTCCATTCGCACTTAACCATGTTCACCCTCGCGGAAATGCTTGATAGTTTTTATGGAAGCATTCAGTCAATGCCAGCTAGCCCGAGTAAATGCATTACCGAGTCATGTCAAGGTTGGACTCGTCGTATCTTATGAAACCCCACCGTGGAGGTTGGCAAAAGATATGGGTGTGTAATATACTAATATTTTTCTTCTGAAATAATAAAAAGCAAGTAAAGGTCACCTGGAGAATATAGAACACTTTTAAAAGAGTGAAATCAAGTCTGAACTCAGTGAGTACTAGAGGCAAGGTATTGCGGAAATGAAGATATCAGACTGTCACATTTTAGAAGAATACGGTTGGTGGTCTTGAAAGATTAGCGATGTTGCTGTTGTTTTCAAACAAACAGTTCTTTACTGCGAAAAGACAGCTATGAGGCCCAGGAGACGTCTTTATGCTCTCCTATAGTAGAGTACCAAGTGCTCTAAATTGTTAAGTACTTCTAAACACACGCAAACAAAATTCGTGAAGTGTGGCGCCCACGGTAAGACAATATGCTCTCTCATAGTAGAGTACCTCGTACTTTAAATTGTTAACAACTTTTTTAAAACCCCATACCCGTAAATAACTTGTCTTAAGCTTTAAGAGACGGCTTCGTGTTCTGAAATAGTATAAAGAACGCCGTACTCAATAACGTTGAACGTTTGTTCTATGAGCGCTTGTGTACTTAGTGCTCTAAATAGTTTATCATTTTTTTCCAAACCCGATATTGTTATATTATTAATTATTATTATTATTATTATTATTATTATTATTATTATTAGTAGTAGTAGTAGTAGTAGTAGTAGTAGTAGTAGAAGTAGTAGTAGTTGTAGTGGTAGTGGGAGTAATAGTAGTAGTAGTAATAGTAATAGTAGCGTGTATCCCACTCTAGTTTATTAGTTGCTGTATAAATGGCGTTGTATGTATATCTCCTTGAGAATAAATAAAACTACGTGGCGTAAGTGGTTTTCACAGTATATCTTTGGAGTGAATGATGAGTGGCGCGAAGCGTCCGTCCATGCGTCCGTCTGTTCTAGAAGACAGACAGACAGACAGACAGACAGACAGACAGACAGACAGACAGACAGACAGACAGACAGACAGAGAGACAGGCAGGCAGGCAGGCAGGCAGGCAGGCAGGCAGATGGACGGACGAATGGACAGGCAGACAGACGAACGAACGGGTGGATGGACGATTAGACGGATGGACACACAGTGAGACAGACAGGCAGACGGACGGACGGACTATTCGCGGTTTACCGATAAGACCCTCCGACGCTTCACTTCACTCATTATCATTTACCTCGTTTACATGCTGCCAATTTTTTCTTCTTCAGCTCCACGAATTAAACGAACCCTTGTACTAGATGTTGGAAATTGACAAAAAAATTTTGGGAGCAATAAGTGACACTGATGTTTTGCGCGTTCACAAGTGGTATCATTGAGAGGTCATCATCATTTCACAAAGAGAACTCCCAAAATCATATTTTTATATTGATTAGCTAGGTTATTTCAGAGAACGCAGCATCAGAACGTTTTTCTTTCCTAAGTATTTGTGGGAGGTCTTCTAAGCGAAAAGCTTCAACTGGCAGTTTTACCATACCCGCATGCTCTGGAACGTTGATAGAAAGTTTTCTATAAGTACTCAAAATCGTTAACCACTTTTTCTAAACAAACAAAACTCTTCTCTGGGTTGACGAAATTTGCATTCAAAGCAACAAGTATGCTGACGCAAATCAAGAAAATCATAGATTACAAACAAGCATTCTATTTTTTTGTGGTTAGATATGGGTCGTACTGATGACGATAGCAATAACCAAGCTTCAGATCGGGCTGAATGAGACTCATAAATGCTTGTCGTGGGCTCTTTGTAACCCTTGTGACGTATTGTCACGTAGTTTTCCTTCCGTTGTAGTTTCTGGCGGAGTAATCATAATTTACAAATGCCTTCATGATGTTATGATTTCTACAATCTTTACAGATATTAGGCCAGAAAAGATAACATGAAAATACACTTTGCGCCTACCTTACCACGTGCGGCCCAATACACTTGTCTTATTTCACCTAAAACAAATAGGCCTGCGTAACAGACAATCCTATCACTCATTTCTGTCGCTGGTCATGCCACTTAAAAATCGTGTGCATGCGGTTGGCTCTTTCACAACATTAGAAGCGATAAGCTGATGTAAAGCGCTCGTGCTCAGGAGAGTGGTAGCCCTGGACAGTGCTACATTAAATTCAGCGTATGGAACCTAACTACGATTGTCCTCGACAGACGCTGAGAGTGCTTGAAGTGCTCAAAAACTGCCTCGAATTCAATGAAAACTGACTTATTCCTAGCGTTGTGAGAATGTATTACATGCGGAAAAGTCGGAAAGTTGCAGATACTTGCTGCATTTTGCAATAGTATTAAGTGTTAAGGGATGTATCAACGTATTTGTGTGTGTTTACTAGTAGTGTGCATAAAATGAACGTGTAAGGTACGTAGACTATACTGCAGTGTAAATTGTGAGGCTTGGTTTGATGTAACATGGACAGCCTTGTTAAAGCAGAGATGTGAGTTTTACGGGCTATGGTATGATGCTGTGCATAACATAAGCAATGATTGATATGTGGGGTTTACCTTCCCAAAACCACCAAATGATTATAAAAGAAGTGAAGGGCTCCGGAAATTTCGACCAGCTGGGGTTCTTTAACGGGCATCCAAATCTGAACACACTGGTCTACATTATATCCGCCTCCGTCGGAAACACAGCCGCCGCCGCCGGGATTTGATCTCGCGACCTGCGGGTCAGCAGCCGAGTACTTTAGCTACTAGACCAACGCGGCGGGGCTGCATATCATAAGTAGTGGTCCTGGTCGTATGTCAGAAACATTTCGTTTCAGCTTGCGTAATAATGAAAAGAGAGAGAGAGAGAGAGAGAGAAATGTAGTGTGGGAAGTCGGGGATATCAAACAAAAAATAAATATTTGCTTTACTGCCATGCAGTGGCGGAAAGGTAGGAGGAAGGCAGAAACCTAGAGATAAGCAAACCTTTGTGGTATTTTTATAAAGGCGAACGTTGACTACCACCATAATTACTGGAGTTGCCTTTACGTAAACTTTTATGCACCAGGTCCGCTTTTCCACAACATGACCTCCTCAAGTCGTTTTCAGATATGTTAAGTCAGCTATCCTTGTACCCGGGTAACCACTTAAGACGCATGCTCACATACCACACCCTATTTCACAGGTATGTGTCATACATCGTGTTTACATGCATGTGTTACTGATTAAAAGGGTTTCATGTCGTAGAGGGCAGGAAAATGACGTTATTTTTGTCATGATGATGTCTTTTGTGAAGTCTGGAATACAGGTGTTCAAATATGACTATGAGAGCAACCACGTGTAGATAGATAGATAGATAGATAGATAGATAGATAGATAGATAGATAGATAGATAGATAGATAGATAGATAGATAGATAGATGAAACTGCTCCAATTGCCTTTGGTTCTAAATTAAATACCTAAAAGTAATTGAATAAATAGGTAAATCAATCCCTTGATCTTATCACGTGATACTACAGCTTCATTGGTCGAGCCCACTTAAATTTCTAACTGAAGCCCAGTTTTTGCAATTTTCTTTCTACAGACGACACATTATAAGAGCACCTAAATATGTTGTATCATTGTTGCTTCGTCACACGACGTGACTGTTTAACAGACAAAGCATGCTTTACAGGAGCAGTTATATGTGTGAGTACTTTCTTTATCGCAGAGCCCACACGCCTAAAGGTCAATACAGGCTTTACAGGAGTGTCTGTCGTTGAACCTACCGTGTTTATGCACACAAGTTGGATCTAACAAGTACATCACAATTTACAAGACCCCTAAATTTTTACAGGAAGGAGGGGGCAAGTCTTGTGCTGTTTATACAACTGCTTATACAATTGGGCTGAGTGCAATCACCACAGACTTAGGAGACATTCGGTGTTGTAGTATTACCGCCACGTATACTAACGCAACAGACATGCGTTCACTGTTGAGCCTGCTGTAGGGGGTTCGATACAGGGGATCTGAATGCCTAAGAAAACATTCACCTGTTGGGTATTTATTGGCATGAGACCAACGGGCGTCTGTTTTTGGGACCACTCACTTAAGATATTATCGAAATAATCTTTCTATAAATGCATCAGAACACTCAGAATTTCAAATTTATAGGTAAAAATATATATTGTGATATGGAAGTATTTCTTTACTTCCGTCAGGGCGTGTCCCAATAATATTTCATATGCAGACCTCCTGTACCCGCCTAGTTATTATAATGTTATTTATCTGTTTATATTAACAGCTTGTTCACTATATAAGTTGTGCGTTTCCCTTGTTTACTTTGTATGTGCGCATAACGTTTTTTGGTGTATATGTAGTTTCATTGTTATTCTTTCCATTTTTGTGTATTGAAGTTCAGCGAACTTCTACATGTGCTCATCAAAGAGGGTCTGAAGTGCTGTGAAATTAAAAAAAAGACGTTAGCATGGCAACGCGGCAAACGCTGTTCCAATACGTTAGAAAAAAGCTGTTTTTATCAACAACGCCACACAATGCATGCTGTAACCAGTGACAGGTAACTGCCATGGCGATTATGTGCTTGCAATGAAAGTAATCAAACGAGTGAGGTTGTAGCAGTGCAATTTCAGAACGTTTAGAAACGCCAAGTTTTGGGGGTTCATGTTTTTCTTGAAGTACTCAGTTATACATCCTGGAAAACCACACGTTTGAATAGTGTCTGTGCATGTTTGTTTATTGTTATCCACTTCATTGCTTGGCCATCCAAGCGAAATTTGCCGAATTAAAGAACACACTATCCTTTGCTGGTTTTAGATTTAGTTGGCTTTCTTGAGATCTGGAGCAGCGTTACATTTTCGCTTCGCGCGAAAATATGAAACTGATGAGTTCAAGTGCGTATAATACAAAGACAGACATGTTAAATAATGACTTCAATAGAGAAGACTTAGGTCTAGGACACAGAGACAAAAAAGATTGTCCTCACTTCATGCTATAACAATTGTTATTTCACGTGGAAGTTCTCGTTTAGCACTATTTAAATCATCATGACTTAACAAAACTAGCTCTAGCCGCCATCTCCCTGAGGATATGCTCAGCAATCGTAGAGGAAGGAACGTAAAGACGTGTTCAGACCACGTGCGCTGCGTATGAATAATCGGTAAAGATCATAAGCGTAAACGCACGCGATGTAATGAACTTGTTCATCCGTTGTTGAACTCAGTGTAAAGAACGTAAAGAATGGACGTGAATGTTACCGGGCCTGCGACCTCTACGACAAATAGGGAAGCGACCCTTATGTATGGCCAATAGGCAAAGCAGTTTCGGTTTTCACGTTCCGATCGCTTGACTTCCGGCATCCCCAGATCCCGCGTTTTCGCGTGCGTCTTGAAAACTATAGAGTAGCGGTTCTGTGCAGTTGGTTTGCCGGACTAGATGGCAGACGCAACGACCATGAATGAAAGCACACGTCAGGTCTTCCGTTTAGCCCGAACAGTGAAGCCACAGTCAAACACGCGAACGCTGCTAGGCTGCAATATTTGGAGTGAGGACGCAATGCAAAGTCAGAGTAGTCATCAGCGCGTCATAAAAAAAAAAACAAATCGCAGTGAAAATAACAATGTGAACATACGTAGTCGCTAGCTACGCCTACGGAAGATAATGCACTAACGTGATACGACACTTATTATAGACGCGACAGCAGTCTGAATGTGGCTTAACAGTAGCACAAAGGCTCTAATTGCGACCAGAAACGCTCTTTTCAAAAGCGCATGTCTGCAACTAGGGCCCACGTCTTTACAGCGAAAGCTGTTATAAGATCACAACTCGAGTCCCGCGCAGTTGTCCACCGTCGCCACCGGTGTCCGTAACCACACCGTGTGAAATTAGAAAAAAAACACCTAGCACCAACGACACAGAGGGGCTGGAACCCGGGTCAGGTAGGTGCCAGCCCATTATTTTACCACTGAGCTACGCCATTTTGTTTTCTTCCAAGGTATTTTATACACATGAGGCTTACATATATACATAGCATACAGCATACATAGGGTCAAGTCCACAAATGAACAATCGACGTTACATAGTAAATCTCATACAAACAGATTGTCTAAAGCAGTATTTGAGTAGCACACTTCATGAACTCAGCATACCAGTCTGGCTGAAATTGCAGTTGGACATAAAAGTCTCTTAGCCGCACAGTCATTTGCACGAAGTGGCATCGTGAACACACCATTGGTTCCACATGCCTGTCTCACATGCGAGTTTTCTATAAACTATGCATGTCCATTAACAACCGCATGTCAACTGTCACGTAGTTACATTTGGGTGGTAGAAGATAACACATGCTATGAGAATTTAAATCAAGGCGTTTTTTTAAAAGCCTTTTGCAGGACGTCACAAAAAATAATGGCTTCCTTACAAATAATATAGCCATGTTGTATTGTTTCTAGAACTTCACAGAGGCGGCAGTTATTTGAGGATACAAATATGCCTTTTGTGTTTAACCAGGTTTTTACAGGTATTGTTTCTGTATGCACTTTGTGAAAACATATGTCTTGGTTATGGGTGAAACAGGCATTTTCGTTACGCGCGTTAGCAAGTCATGACCAGAAAATCCAATATATAGTGAGCGGTAAAGTGGGGTCGGAAGGATTACATCCAACATAGCATAATGTGGTATTTTCTTGAGCTAGAGAACAAGTACTCATTGGAGAATCTGGCTCTCAGGAAACGCACTGATTCGTATACTTCACGCAAGAACCTTTGCAGATAGAGAGGCGATGCAAAACTAGTAGATTCCACTAAACTTGGTAAAAAATCTGCGAAATTCTCTTGCAAGAATGTTTGAAGCAATGTATGAGCACAGCCACGAAAATAGGAAAAGCGCCACGCGACTTTTTTAATAAAGAGGTGTACCAACCCAAGACCACCTGTGCAGACAGGTTTAAAAACATTGTCTTGCCTCATCGGTTCATTGGTTGATGACCAAATGAAGGTAGCAAATATACGGTGAAATTTCTGTATGTAAGCACTCAACCAACAAAATATTTGCAGAACGTAGAATATTTTTGTTGCCAAAAACAGGTTGCAAGCTTTAGCTCTGCCAATGATTAGGAGGTTATGAAGAATGAGCGTCTGGACAAAGCACTTTAGGGTGGGTACACGTTTTTTTTATTATTGTGCACCTAATTTATATGCATTTAATAGAACGCCTAGGTATTCTGGCGGAACACAACACTTTTCTATACCATGAAAAAGGGTTGGTTTATATGTCCATGGGCCAAACCACAGTCCCAAGCTTTTAGCAAAGTTCCTTCGTGCCCCTGAAATTCTTCCAAATTCTCCTATTGTTGACATCACCATTTTAATACTAGAAAGATCTGTCAAAAAGAATGCTAGGTCATCCACATACGCCAATACCTTTACTTCACTCGCATAAGCAATGAAACCGCGGACGCTACTAAATCAATTCACACTTAAGCACAGTGGCTCTAAGTAAAGGGCAAAAAGCATTGGTGACAACGGACAGCCCTGTTTCACAGACAAGTTAAAAAACACGAGTTTTGAAAGATAGCCATCAACTATTAAACGGGTTGAACATTCATCGTAGCACAGTTTCACACCTTTAAATATAGTGGAGCCAACGTTGGCATGTTCGAGAAAAGAAAACAGAAAAGAATTACGAGCCCGATAAAAGGCTTTCCCTAAGTCTACTTGTAGTATTGCCAGTTTGTGACTTGCTGAAAACGAAGAAGTCTGTTTTGAATAGGAGCTACTTCTGCTAACTCCGGCATTTTTCAGTGGTAATTTAAGTCTGTTGATCGGTTTTCGCTGCTCCCTTGGAGGGGATGGATGTAGACCAGCCCGGGCGCCTGCCGGCACCATCGGCGTCAGCGGCGGCCGCCTCCAGGAAGCGGATGAGACAAGCGAGTGACAGCCACAGTGAAGATACTCATGCTTACTATCTCAGCAGTGAGGACTTTTAAGATGACGGTTTCCAACCTGTGCTGAGCCGCAAAGTGAAGAGGAGGAACATGAGGACATCCTCATCCTCAACTATTCAAACTGTAAGTGAAGCGCCAAAACCGAACACTTACACCATCCTGTTTCTGCCTGCACTTCCTACCGTCAGCATGAAACGCCTTAACAGACAGTCTGTGTCGAGGTCTCTGGAAGCGCTCGTGCCAAATAAGATCACGGACATAAGAGTGAACGCCAAAAAGAATATCCTGGCTGTTGACGTTTTGCACGCAAGTGCGTTGGGCGTTCTGCGCAGTGTAACTGACTTGGATGGCAACCAGGTGCGCTCTCATGTTCCCTTGGGATGCGATGTAGTAACCGGCGTGATCTACAACATAGATGTGGCTATTTCCAATAATGACTTACAACTTCTTGTCAAGTCAACAATTGATACTCCAATTGTTGATGTCACCCGGCTAGGCAAGTCTCGCTGTGTGAAGATTGCGTTTAAGAGCACATCACTCTCCTCTCATGTGAAGGTGGGGTACTTCAGACATGCTGTGCGGCCTTTCATTCCAAAGCCTCTACAGTGCCGTAAATGCATGAAACTTGGACATATGAGCAGTGTCTGCGAGAATTCGGTGGTATGCCACCGCTGCGCCGAGCCCCATGAAGCGGATAAGTGCGTCGCAACTGTCAAGAAATTCTCTAATTGCAATGGATCCCATGAAGCTACATTGAAGGACTGCCCGCGGATTGAGAAGGAAATTGCCATCTTGAAGGAGATGGTGCGCGATCACTCATCTCATCGAGAAGCCGTAGCTAAAGTCAGAAGGCGTCGTTCACGTCGACGTCGGTCTTCAAGGACGCCCGCTACCTCCTCGACACGTTTGCCGGATCCCTCATCAGTACCACCTCCTTTGCCTCCCAGACCACATGCCGTGGGAAAGGCTGTAAAGGACAAAGCCATTAAGCATACTCTAACTGCGACAGAGTGGCCTGCATTTCAAAGGGAAGCACCATCAAGCGAACCGAAGGAGTTTCATGACGGCCAGTCCGCGATCCCGGTTCGAGATCTTTCCAACCAAGACAGGCAAGTGACTGCTATCGAGCAATCTTTAATTGCTACGATTCGCATGCTACTGAGCAGCATACAATCTCCGTCTGCTAAGAGTGCACTGCAAATACTGGATGCACTGAATCCAGTTCTCGCTAACGTCGTATAAGCACAATGGCTCAACAAAATCTCATCTTCCGCACTAAAGTTAAAAGTGCGTCTGTTTATCAGTGGAATGCCAGAGGCATGAAGCCCCGTATCTTGGACTTTCGCCAATTTGTTCGGGCCAAACAATTCCCTATACTTGTCATATGTGAACCAAACGTATGAACGCCTTATAGATTATCCGGTTATTAAGCTTTTTGTTCAGCCGCTTGCGAAGAACGAAGCAAATAATTGTTTACATTCGCACAGACTTGACTTATCTTTCGCACCCAATAAGTTCAAAAAACGACAATCAGTACGTGTGTCTTCGTGTAAAAAAGAATGCAGTTTCATTCACGCTTATTGGTGGATATATATCTCCGTCATCGCGATTTGACTGCGACAGATTAAAAGACGTCCTAATGAAGACCGATGGGCCTTGTATCATCACAGGTGACTTCAACGCCCATCACATGCTTTGGGGGAGCACTAGGATGAATGCCAGGGGCCGGAACATTGTTACATTCGCTTCCGATTACGACCTTTCCATCATTAACTATGGTACCCCAACCTATCTGTGGGGTCTCACGTATGGCAGTTGCCTTGACCTGATATTGGTTTCACGGTGCTTTTCTCACAAAGTTAAATGGTTTCGCGATATTGAGACTCATGGGAGTGATCACATACTCACCTACGTGACGATCGATGGTATCATAAAGAATTTCTCTTCCGGTTTTGTAATTGGCGCTGACTGGTCAATGTTTACATCGTGTGTTGAGGACGCTTGCCAAGAAGGCCTCACCTGCAGCCTGGAAAATAGCATAGCGGAAGCTATGCAAGCGTCCAAATGTAAATTACCATGTTCGTCTAAAATAACACAGTTTGACATCAAACTGGAAAGATTACGAGCTATACGAAGGCGTGCTCAACGACGATATGGACGCACAAGATCAATTTACGATCTGAAGGAAGCAAGACGGCTCCAGAAAAAGATTCAACGACGCATTTACAAGCTGGAGAGCGAACGCTGAAAAGCATTCTGCGAATCTCTAGACCCTCATAAACCGCTGTCATATATCTGGATAACAGTTCGTGGTCTTCGCTCCTCTCCGTAACAACGGCACCCTTTTAAAGCTTTGGCACTCCTTCATGGAAAAACAGAACTTGAGGTGGCTGAATAATTTTGCACGAGAGTTGCCGGGAATATTATGAACGAGAGCATCGACGCCATGATCGTTCCTGAGACGCGATTACCAGAAATGGACATTCCATTCACCATGGAAGAACTGGAAGGTGCGTTAGTCGCTTCTAAGCGCATGTCATCGCCAGGCCCTGATGGTATTACTTATAGTGCGTTGGGACACCTTGGACAAAAAGCCAGAAAAGAACTTTTAACATACTTCAACAACTCTAGGCTCAGCGGCAGTGTTCCCCGAGAATTGAAAATAAGTCGATAATTACCACTTTTGAAATCGGGAAAATCACCATTGGACTTGACAGCGTATCGCCATATTGCCCTCGCAAGCTGCCTCGGAAAAGTGATGGAAAGAATGGTTCTATTTCGTCTCGAGTGGTACTTGGAACGATACTCCAAATACCCTTCTTGCATGGCAGGCTTTTAACGGGGCCGCTCCTCCATCGACTGTGTCCTTGACTTATCGACATTTGTCCAGCAAAAAAAAAAAGTCGCAAGCTCATATCAGTGGCACTCTTTCTTGACGTGGAGGGTGCATATGATAATGTAACTCACGATGCCATCCTCACTTCTCTCGCTGCAATGGGCATTGATGAACGAATGTTTCAATGGATAAAAGATTATATAACTGGCAGGGGTTTCTTTGTGCAAACATATGAGGGTACAACTGCTGAGCATTACACTTACTGCGGAGTACCCCAGGGGGATGTTTTAAGCCCCACATTGTTCAATATGGCCCTCATGGGTCTGGTGAAGGTTCTGCCAAAGTCGGTGTGCCTATCCATATACGCCGATGATATTTGCCTCTGGAGTGCTGCAGTTACTCGCCCTCAGGTGCGTGCGCGAATACAGCGGGCAGCAACCCTCACAACAGCCTGCCTTCAGAAACAAGGCCTAACTATATCAACTGGGAAGTGCGCGTTGATGGCGTTTACACGCAAACCAATGACGCCATACCCTGTTTACATCAATGGGCAGAATGTCAAATATGCACAGACGCATCGTTTCCTGGGCATAATAATTGACAAAAGTCTTTCGTGGAGCCCGCATTGTGCGTACTTGAAGAAGAGACTGCTATCTATTGTGCATATTGTCACGTTACTCACGACAACTTTATGTAATGGGCTCGTTGAGTCGACTAGCCAAGCAGCGGCTCAGAGAGATCGTCTTTCTCCTCTTTCACTCTTCGATCTCAGCCAAGCAAACCATGTGGTATTAGTCCCCCCATGTGAAAGCATCGACTCGGTGCTCGAAAATAAAAAAAAATGAAGGTATACACACGCAGATATAGAGAACCAAAAGAGAGAGAGCGCCAGTACTCGCAGCGCAAATGAGGAAGTTTCGTCTTGCGCCAAGCGCGAAAAGAAAAGGCATAAAAACACAGGAGAACACAACAGCAGCAGCAACGCAATGTCACGGCATGTCGCAGCACGTGAAACCACAAGTGCTACTGTGTGAAGTAGGGCTTCAGCCGAACGACGTGTACGGTTTCAGGCCGAAGCTGTCGATGAGAAGACGCTGCGCCGTCCGGAAATACGTCGTAGGTAACATATGTGACTCGTCTAAGAACCTTGTACGGTCCAAAATAACGGCTTAGGAGTTTTTCGGATAAGCCTGGTCGCCGGACAGGGATCCACACCCACACTTGGTCCCCAGGGTGGTAGGTGACTTTCGATGGCGGAGGTTGTAACGTCGTGCGTCTGCATCTTATTGGTGAATGGTGTTTATGCGAGCTAGCTGACGAGCTTCTTCGGCGTATTGAGTGTATTGCTCAGCGTCTTGAGCAAGTTCATTGCTTTGGTCGCACGGAAGCATAACATCGAGCATGGTTCGCACGTTGCGTCCGTAAACAAGTCGGAAAGGCGCAAATCTCGTTGTTTTTTGCGTTGCCGTATTGAAAGCAAACGTGATGTATGGAAGTACCTTGTCCCAGGTTTTGTGTTGTACGTCCACGTACATTGACAGCATGTCCGCTATGGTCTTGTTAAGCCTCTCTGTCAGTCCATTGGATTACGGGTGATAAGCCGTTGTTTTTCGATGACTTGTGCAGCTCAGTTTAAAAATGCCCTCCATCATTCGTGCTGTAAACGACGTCCCTCTGTCCGTAATCACGCATGACGGGCACCATGCCGTAGGACGATTTGGTGCACGAAGAACTGCGCGACTTCAGAGGCCGTGCCACTAGGTAACGCTTTTGTTTCGGCATAACGAGTAGGATAATTTGTCGCAACTATAATCCATTTGTTCCCAGAGGACGACAAAAGGAAGGGCCCGAGAAGGTCCATTCCCACGAGGTCAAACGGTGTCCGTGGTGGTGCGATCGTTTGGAGCAGGCCCGGGGGTTTTACAGGCAGTCTTGCGGCGCTGGCACTCACGCCAGCCTTTCACATATCGATGTTCAATAGATGATAGTCGCGGCCAGTAATACTGTTGGCGTACTCTGGCGATTGATTGACGATATGTGGGGTTTAACGTCCCAAAACCAGCATATAATTATGAGAGACGCCGTAGTGGAGGGCTCCGGAAATTTTGACCACCTGGGGTTCTTTAACGTGCACCCAAATCTGAGCACACGGGCCTACAACATTTCCGCCTCAATCGGAAATTCAGCCGCCGCAGCCGGGATTCGATCCCGCGACCTGCGGGTCAGCAGCCGAGTACCTTAGCAACTAGACCACCACGGCGGGGCAAACGTACTCTGGTGAGAGTTCGCGAATAGCCCAAATGCGCTGTCGTGGGCTCGTCGTGGCACGCAAGGAGGATCTCATCACGCATGTCGGTAGGAACAACGAGTAGGAAGGCTTCGTCGCTACCACGGGCGTTTTTCTTGTAAAGAATGCCTCTTCTTAGACAAAAAGAGGACAGTTCGCGAGCAATGTGTTGAGGGACCTGAGAGTTGCGGCCTTCCAGGGAACCAATGACTGGGCGTAATTCGTCGTCTGCCCGCTGTTTTGACATAAATTCGGAGTCGCTAACTGCTCCGAGAAAGGCATCTTCATCTTTGGAGCCCCTGACAGCGTTCCCCACAGGTGCCCAAGAAAGCGCGTCGGCGTCTTCGTGTTTGCTCCCTGACCTGTACACAATCGTAATATCGAACTCCTGCAAACGCAAACTCTACCGTGCGAGACGGCCGGATGAATCGCTGAGATTTGCCAGCCAGCAGAGCGAGTGGGGGTCAGTCACCACTTTGAAGGAACGACCGTAGAGGTAAGGCTGAAATTCGGTCGTCGCCCACACGACTGCGAGGCATTCTTTTTCTGACGTAGAATAGTTGGTCTCGGCTTGAGAAAGAGTACGACTGGCGTATGCTATCACATGCCCAACGCCACCGTTTCAGATACAAGGACAGCGCCAAGTGCGACGTTGCTGGCGTTTGTATGAATTTCTGTAGCAGCGTCCTCATCAAAATGGGCAAGAACAGGGGCTGATTACATTCTCTGTCGTAACTCTGTGAACGCTGTATCTTGTTCTGCGCCCCAAGTAAAGGGCACGTCATCTCGGGTGAGTCGCGTAAGAGGTTCAGCTATCTTCGAGAAGTTGGCGATAAATCGGCGATAATACACGCACAAGCCGTGGAAACGGCGTAGTGCTCTTTTATCTGATGGAACAGGAAAGGCGGCGACAGCCGCAGTTTTGTGTGGATCAGGTCACACTCCATCCGCACTAATGACATGTCCCAGAAATTTCAGCTCTTCATAGCTGAAAAAGCATTTTAGATGCGGAGCATCTTATACTCGCGCCTTGTAGTGCGCCGTCCGCGCCGTCCGCGCCGTCCGCACCGCTTCTCGAACATTCGACAGCTGACGCGCGCGCATGCACCGTCGCGCCGTCGCCCACTCTTCCACCATCTGTGCATCCCTTCCTCCTCTACACACCGCGCGCGCTTCACTCCTCCACCATCTGTGCACCCTTCCTCCTCTACACACCGCGTTCGACATCTACAATTCTCCTGATTCTCCAGTGGACGCGCATGTGGCGTCGCGCTTCGAGAACATTCAACAGCTGACAGTGCATGCGCCGTCGTGCTGTATATATACTCAAGGTCGGCGCTCGCTCACTCAGTTGCCGCTCGTCGGTTGGTTTGTACGGCGCGTCGACGTCCAAGGTCGCGGTGAAATGAATTCCAACGAATCCACAAATACAATGATCGACGTCCCTTCGACCAGCGCCGCCCTTTCGCATACGTGTGTACGTGTTCACTCATTTAACACCCCCTCCTACAACCACGTTAACCAATTTAGCCATCGACCCAAGTAAGTCGCAATTTAACACCCCATTTCACAACCACGTTAACCAATTTAGCCATCGACCCAAGTAAGTCGCACTTTAACACCCCGTTAACCAATTATATGGTCCGCATCCTCCTCAGTGTTCCCCCGAGGGAAGCTGCGGGCAATTTTTTTGAGGTTTCAGCATGAGTTCAGCTGTGCGAATGGCTTCCAGAACCTTTCTCAGACGCTTCAGATGTTTTTCGAAGCTCTCGGAAAAGATGACCGCATCATCGAGGTAGACAAGGCAGTTTTGCCACTTCAAGCCAGCGAGAACTGTGTTCATCATCCTCTGAAAAGTGGCTGGTGCAGAACAGAGGCCGAAGGGAAGAACTCGGAATTCGTAAAGTCCGTCTGGAGTCACAAACGCGGTTTTTTCTCGGTGTCGTTCATCCACTTCATTTTGCCAATAGCCACTCTTCAGATGGATGGACGAAAAATACTTCGCGCGTCGTAACCTGCTGAGGGAGTCGTCGACACGCGGAAGCGGGTAGACGTCCTTTTTTGTGACGCTATTAAGCTTCCTGTAGTCAATACAGAATCGCAGCGTTCCGTCTTTTTTCTTTACTAGAACGACTGGCGAGGATCAAGCGCTGCTGGATGGTTGAATAATCCCGTCATCGAGCATCTCTTTTACTTGTGTCTGAATAGCCTCGCGTTCTTTGGCAGATGGGGCGGACGTCATCGTCGGTAATAATTCGATGCTTCGTGAGGTGTGTTTGACGGACTTTAGAAGAAGAGGCGAAGCAACATCGAAACTCCCTTAAAAGGTCATGAAGTGCAGCCTTTCTCTCGTCTGACAGCGTCGAATTAATGTAGATGCGGTCTAGAAATTCCTCATCCTCATGCGTTTCCTCGGACGCGAAGCACTCCGTGACGTCGGCAACAGGGTCTCCATAAGCTAGGGTGGTTCCGTGGAAAAGATGCCGGTGCTCGTAATTGAAGTTCGTAACTAGTATCGTTAACTGTCCGTCACGGACGCGCACAACACTTCGGGCGGCGCATACACCTTGGAGCAGCAGAAGTGATAGGTTGCTTTCAGCCACCTCGTCGCCGTCTTGGAAGTCTTCACAAGCGACTTCGATGGGAACAGTTGCTCGAGGTGGCAGCGTCACACTGTCGTCAGCAACACGCAGGGCAGGTCTACGGCAGTTATCAGCGTCTCGATCTGTTGCGCCTTGAGTCGAGAAGGTTACGATGCGCTCACGGAGATTTATGATGGCACCGTATTTCCGAAGGAAATCCATGCCGATAATCAGCTGACGCGAACAGTCGCGAAGAACGAGGCAGCTGAGTACAAACGTTGACGCACGAATTTTCACTCTTGTGGTACAGCGACCCAGCGGTGTTACAACGTGTCCTCCAGCTGTTCGAATTCGCGTTCCATTCCACGGCGTGATCACTTTTCTGAGACCTTTCGCTAGCCTCCCGCTGATGATCGAATAGTCTGCACCAGTGTTTACCAATGCACTGACCTCAAGACCGTAAATCGGCACAGGTATGTCGAGTTACACGCGGTCAATAGGTTCAGATGTGGATGTCGGCGTTTCTTCGGTACTGTGATTCTCTGACGAAATGCCTTCGGCGTTGCGCGCAAGCGTCGATGGGAGGTCTTCCGCACTTTGAGTTCCAGCGACCTTGCCCCCGAAGGCCGCTACCTTCAGTTTTCCCGACGAGGGCTCGGGGAGCGTTCCCGTGCCGTCACCCCGAAACGTGGCCCAGTAGCTGCGGGTCTCCTCGGAGATGGTGACCGCGATAGCCGTCGATAGCCGTCGAAGAGTAGCTCACGCTGTTGCGCGAGATACTCTTCGATATTTCTTGGCCTTTGACCAATTCGGGGACGAGGGGAATTGACGGAAAATCCGCGCAGTCCAAGTTGCCGGTATGGGCATTGGCGGTAAATGTGACCAGCCTCACCGCAATGATAGCAGACGGGTCGTCTGCCTGGCGTACGCCAGAGATCAGGCTTGCGCGTCGGTGCACGGCGACTATCGATGTCCAAATCAGCGTGCGCTGACTGAATCGCGACTGACGGCATCATTGTCTGGATCGGGACGTGCGGCACTGTATGGATCGGGACGTGTGGCACTGGTGGGTCAGGACTATTTGACCAGAAAGAGTGGCAGATCGCAAGGCTTCCGCATACGTACGACGGTGACTGTCAGTAGACACAGGAGCCGTTTCCGGATCAACCGACGTGGGCGGAAAACGATGGGCGTGCAGCACTTGCTTGACCTCGTCACGGATGACACTGGTGATAGAACCAACATCGATTTGCCTTGTCCCGTACATCTTTTGAATTTCTTCCCGTACGACAGACCAGATGATCTCGCGAATCCATTCGGGGCTCTTGCTCCCAGGGGTGGCGAAAGTTTCGGGAGTTGAGGCAGCATTCACTTGACGGTCAAACAGGGCAGACCGTTGGTGCAGTACTCGCTCCATCGTTGCCACTTCAGTAAGGAACTCAGCGACACTTTTGGGGGGACTACGCACCAAACCAGCAAAAAGTTGTTTCTTCACACCACGCATGAGGTGGCGCAACTTTTTTTCGTTTGCCATAGCAGGATCCGCTCGCTTGAAAAGCCGTGTCATGTCCTCGACGTACATCGAGACGGTCTCGTTGGGCATCTGGGTGCGTGGTTGTAGTGCACGCTCCGTCCGTTCGTGGCGGTCGGGGCTCCTGTAGGTCTCCAGGAGGTGACGCTCGAACTCGCGCCAAGATGTGAGAACATAATCCCTGTTCAAAAACCACGTTTTGGCACCGTCTTTTAGGCAAGTGTACACGTTCCGGAGCTTCGCGGCATCATCCCAGTAATTGATCGCTGCGACACGTTCGAACTCACTCAGCCAGTCGTCAACATCTTCATGCTGCTCTCCGTGAAAGGGGCTAGGCATGAGCGGGTCTGGACGGTGCAGTAGATCGGCGTGGAAGGTCTCGGAGCTCGCACGCGATCTTGTGTCGAAGTCATAGTCGCCGCGTCAGTGGTTGGTGTCTCAGGCGGTAGGCCTCATTGGCGGCGGCTTACTCTATGAACAGGAGTGTCCACGGGTGCAGGGCTTCTGTTCCGGCTGCTTGACGGGGTCTTGGGCATCGGGTGTATTGCGAGACGTTGTACCCAGCAACTCCACCAGCCTTGTCACGTTACTCTCGACGAACTTGATAAAAATGGGCTCGTTTAGTCGACTACTCAAGCAGCGGCTCAGAGAGATCGTCTTTGTCTTCTTTCCTCTCTTCGATCTCAGCCAAGCAAACCATGTGGCAATGTAATGAAATTCATGTGCGGGAAAGCATGGGGAACTTTTGTGGCCTCCATGCCACAGCTGTACAGGGCCCCATTTCTGGGTCTATTGCGCTACAGCTTGCCGGTACTGACTAACACTTGCAAATCCAATACTCATTCATTGGAGAGTTTGCAGGGTGAGGCACTGCGTATCTGCCTCGGACTGCCCCGATGCGCTTCTACGTATGCCACAATGATGATTGCCAAAGACCATCTGG
>NW_023609586.1:0-19133 GCF_013339725.1 Rhipicephalus microplus | reverse complement strand
GGGTCACCAGAGAGTATCTTACCCACTAGACCACCACGGCGGGGCATAAAGAGCGTTTTAGGGAAAGCGATAATGTAGGAAGTTCGGACAACGTCCATTAAACCAAAACGCTTACAAACCACTTGGACACCTCCCCAAACAAAATTTCGGACTTTTCGTTGATTCTTTATTCAGTAATACGTCCATTGATTAGCTCTTCAGTGTAGTGGAGCTTTCTTTTCTTGCACCACTAGTTGCTTTGAGGAGAATTCATAGAAATCAATTAAACTGCACCAGTACAAACATTTCTTTCCTTAAATATTTTATTCGTTTTTAAAGGATGAAATGGCCAGTTGGTTTACATTGTTTGGCCGTATTATTATTGCACAGTTTAGCATGTTAACCATCCGGATAGGAAACCAAAGTCTACAACCTAACCAGATCAAGAACGGAGGCCTTCGAAGGTGTCGAGTGGTTCATGACCACATAGACATGAGTCTCTACTGACAGTAACGATTCCTCTTCTCACGGTGTGCTTCCTCAACAAGTGTGAGGCCCACAGGCGGCTTTCAGCTCTCCCATAAAAGAGGGCATGGTACTTCGAATCATTGCTTAGTTTTTTGAAAACACACAGTACTGGGCTGGTTAGGTTTTAGGGGTGAAGATCATAAAGTCGTGGATCTGTTCATGCGTATATGTGACTGGTTTGGAACCCCTATAGTCAGTTACAACTTAAGAATATATAGACGGTTTCAACGTCACAAGCGTTGTATTCGAAAAAAATTCCGGTCACCTCATTTACCATCTCCTAACGTCGAAACTGAAAGCACGTTTTCAAGTTCCTCTTAATTGTAAGAAATGTCTTTCTTAAGTTTTTCAGATAAAAAGAACGTGCGTAACGTTCAAGGAAACCTCTTCAATTCTTATGCAGCTCAAAAGAACATTAATTTAAATATATTTTCTAAAATATTGGACAAAAGGTGTAGAAAATTAACGGGCTATTTTGTAGAGGTCTTCTACCCACCGATGGTATTTTGGCACATCGGTGGAAAAAACCGGATGTCATCAAGGAGCTGTGTTTGTAAACAGTGAACGGGTCTATACATGCTCTGCTCCTAGTACTGCCGCATGCCTGTCATTCATTTGTGCAACAGGGCAATGATTGGCGATCTCTGTTCTAACCATTTGCACATTTTGGCTGGTAATGCAAATACTGCGCACAAGATAAATTTAAAGGTCGCCGTTTCTTGTTAAAATATAAAGTTTCGCAGAAGAGTGAAGTCGGAATGTTTCCTGAAGTTTGCCAAGAACCAAAAGTTTTCGACAGAAAATTAGCACAATAAACATGAGCCTGCAGTGTACGGTGAACTGATATTTCTGAAATCCGTGAAACCTGCTTGACGTCACGTAAATAACCAATGGCTATTAAGTTATGCAAAATTAGATTTTGTGGGACGGTGATCGCTGTGGGCGGAGCTTACAGTTATTTTTCGTCTGTAACTGACTATAGTCGTATGACTTACTCAGCAGGTGGCGCTAGTGTGAGGGACAGACTAGAGTCACTATATATGCTACCTTTAAGTAGCAGAGTTGCGCCAAGGTACGCCACCTTGCGTTCAAATGCCTTCTGGAAAAGCCACTCACCACCCGTGTAGGAGCAACGCTCGCGCTTCAGAGTGCTACGTAGTCTCTCAATATTGAGGGATTATGGCATTAGCGTTGCTTTATTTATTTTTTCACTTTCATTAAACTTTTTTGAAAGTATGAGTGAAACTCGGTTGCTCCAGTCACACCTAGAAGATTTGATTTGATGCTTACGTTCTTGGTATGTAATAACAAAACAAAGTGCGTAGCTCGTTGAAACACTGAGATACTTATTTATAGTTGGTTACACTAGCTTCGCCTTTTCCGCTGTTTTTCCCATTTGCAAATATGCAATCATTTTTGCACTTATGAACACCATCGAACCAGTTAGGGATGGAATTTTTTCATTATGTTGGACTCATTCGTTAACTGTGTGAGGAAGCCAGGTGTAGTTGTATCGCCTTCAATTGAATCGAGCTGAACCGCGATCGAGAGTGCGCATTCGACGCCTATATTACGCACGTCTCTCTATTGCGCACGCATTACAATCGCGGCTCACGACAGCTGATGTGAAACAACAGCCGATGTCAACCACGCTTGATCTGCCCGGAATCATCTTAGCGTTGGCTTCTCCACAGTGCATTTGAACCACTTATGACCACGTAATGGCACTCGGCGAATAGGGACGCTGAAGTCTTGTAGGCGGAGCGAGTGGCGCCCGGAAAACAGTGAAGCAACTCTGCTACCTAAAGGTAGCATATACAGTAACTCTATGAAAGACAGATGGATGGACGCACAAACAAAAGGACGCACAGACAGACAGACAGACAGACAGACAGACAGACAGACGGAGAGACAGACAGACATACAGACAGACAGACAGACAGACAGACAGACAGACAGACAGACAGACAGACAGCTATATGGACGAACGGACAGGCAGGGAGAGAGGCAGACAGACAAACGAATCAATTTGTTCTGAGGCATGGCCACTTATGTTGTGTACTCTGCTTCTTTTGCTGCATCTTCGTAAGCAACATGCGTGGCTCCTTTGTTGCATCTTTGTAAGCAACATGCGTGGCCCCTTTGTAAGTCATGTCTAGATGCCTCGCACGGTCGGTGCGCCGTTCTGCGTTATAGACAGCGCACATATGGCGTGGGATGGGTGAAATCAGAAACTATTTTCGGATGTCCTTGGACCTTGTAACCTTAGAACCCCGTTTGTGTAACACAATTTATGTCAAGGGTATGGAGGGTGTGCCACCTGGTCTTCGTTCGCAAGAGCCTCTCGTACTGTGAAGTTCACTGCGCCTCAGTTAACTCAACAATACTGTTATGTCGGAAAGGCATCTTGATAGTTTTATCCAATTACAAATGAACGCCTCATTATGTCTTTCTATGCATTAGGAACTGCAAAAGTGCCCCAAAACACAATTCCAAGGTTGAGGGTTAGTAACTTGGTGACCTATATTGCGCAGTTGCGGGCAAAGCCGCGCATGTGTCTTGAAAATGGGGACAGTATTTCAAAACGGTGGGGAGAGAGAGTACGAGGTGAGATGGCGCGCAAGCTGATTCACCAATGCTTGCTGTGAACACAAGCATCGCAGTAGCTTCAATATGCGCATCAAAATTTTGACAAGCGGCTTTCCGAATATGCGTTCAATTCACCAATGGTGACAGATACAAAAACAAGTGAATTGTAGGTGGACAGCAGGCGGCTGGAGCGCGGCTGAAAAAAAAATCATGGCATATCTACGGAGTGAATGATGATGACTGGGGTGAAGCGTCCATCAGTCCGTCCGCACTTCCGGCCGTCCGTTACTTCTTGATTCCGTCCGTCCGTGCGTGCGTCTTTCGTCCATGCATTCGTCCATGCGTCCGTTCATCTGTTCGTCTGTCCGTGCGTCCATCAGTCCATCCGTCCATACGTGTGTACATCCGTGTGTCTATTTATCCATCCGTTTGTTCGTCTGTGCGTCCGTCTCTGAGTTCGTCCGTCCTTGCGTAAAACAGACAGACAGACAGACAAACGACGCACGGACGGACGCGGCTAGCAGATGATTCACGGTTAGCCGATGAAACCCCCTGAAGATTCGCCCCACTCATCATCATTCGCTCCGTGGATATGCTGTGAAGTGGTTACTCATACAAGCATATATAATGGTGACGACCAACCCACGCCTTGAGGAACTTCGCCCCTAAATATCATAAGACATACGGGGTAGGGTTGTGAACTCTTGAACGAAGTCGGAGTGCTGATGGGGGGGAAGGAGCGCAGACCAACATATTGAGCCAGCGAAACGTTTTCTCTAATGCGGCATCGTTCAGAAAAAGTTCGTTGCTTTATTGTTGCGGCATCTTGAGGTGGTGCTTGTGCTCGCTACGTGACTACGCGCTCTTCGCAACCCTTCGCCTTGCTGAAGAATGTACTCGTAAAAGCATTCAAAATTCACGCAGCTGTAAGTTAAGCCAAAGCGGCTCAAGCCCCTCCAAGCCACTACTAGACGCCGCAGCATTGTTTCGTGCGTGCGAACTTCATGTACCCTTTCGTGACGTGCGTTGTTTGGGTGTCTTCTCCCTCTCTTCACCCTCTCTACCGCCCACAATTGAAACAATAGACAGATTTAGTTGCGCGTCCGCCGCAGCCGTACGGACACCGCCTTCCGTTGCAAATGGCTAGGAGGCTGCGTCTGTACGAGTGCTGCAGACGCGTGTAAAAATCTGTCTACTCTTTCGGCACGTTTATCTCCGACAAAACCCAACCCACCTCTGGTGTCGTTGCATTTCAAATAAATGTTTACTCGAGTAAACCCTACACTGCGGTCCACTTCAATCCTTTTTTTTTCAGCACCCACTTTGAAGCCCACGTCCAGGGTTGAACGCCGTGCGCATCACCGCTGCTTTGCCTCCTTTCGGGGTTTCCTTCGGGAAGATGGTCCATAATTTTTATAAACAGAAGAAACTGACGGTCTGTGTACACTTGCAAGAGAAACGTGATTGTCAGTCGGAGCTCGTGCCACTCAAAGTTATCCCCTACTGGTATAACGAAATGTCACAAGCTCAGAGGGTCCTAATTGAGCATGTTTCAGCAAACGTTCAAGCGGTAACTAAGAACCCATTACTCGAGGACGATTACTTCAACATGGGTTGAACACGAATGGCAGTGAGGCCAAGCTGGCCAACCCTCCTTCTTCAGAGAATACATGTCCTTCTCCTCCTCTGCTGGCTCAGTTTTTCCCCGTACTTTGCCGGTGACAGTTGCGTAGCGTCGCGCTCGGAGTGCTCCACCACGGCTGCCTGGATTCGACGATCTAAGAAATACGACATGGTTCTTGTGTGTACGCCTGGATGAGCGTGGGCTGCTGCTTTAGCGTTTTGCTGCACCAATGAAGTCTGGAGCAATCCTCGACAGGTCACCACGCCATGCTGTATATCTCTGGCTTCAAGATAGTCCCGACAAACACATGACAGCAACAGTTGGGAAAGCCAATATACAATATATATTAGTACAGGCCTGTCGGTTATATACTTCAGTCCGACTCAAGGGCAGAAAACAGCGCAGGCAAGTAGGTTACCATTCTTCATTCTACTCTACTTGTTGCGTGTGCACTATAGATCGCGCTTGCCGGCAACGGGCTCGGTCACGTTGTATATCACACACACGAACTGCATCACGAAGGTCAGCTTCGGCGTCTGCAGTTCGCCTGTGCTTTGTGACCGCCTGGAAATTGACCGCCATTGCTGTCGGCTTCCCGTACGCTCGCTCATCGAGTGCTCTCGTATCTTCGCCGCCGCGATGAGCTCCGTGCTGATGATATTGAGCTGAGACCTCATCGCTGTGTTGGTAGTCGTCGAAAACCCGTTGCGGGTTCTCATAAAGAGCTTGATTGTAGTATGTCGCGTGCTGTAAGTGCACCAGCACGGGCTGGCGGGGCTATCGCTAGCGTCGGAACTCACTGAACATTGGCCGCCATTACAGTTGGCTTTCCCGTCAGTCAGTCGGTCGCAAGCAGCTCGGCGCAGTCCATTGGCCGCGGCGGCGGACTCGTGTTTGCGCGCTGCACTCACTCGAGTTTGTGGAAAAGGGCCGCATTACCGTCGATTTCTTCGGCGATAGCTCCAAACCAGCTCAGCGCTGTTCGTGGCGGCGGCCAAGCGTACGCTCGTTATCATGTTCGAAGTTCGCTGGCGGCAGACACTCCGCGTGCAGTGCCGTGTTTGGTCTCGCGTTCGCTTGCTCGAGCTGAACGACGTCGCTCGCTTAGGACTCGCCGAGTTGTTTGCGGCAGGGTGGTTTGCGGAGTTGTGACTGTGGCCGCTGCTCCTAAGCTGTTGCGCTACGGGGATCGAAATAAGTCTTTGACCATGTGTGACATCACGGTGAAATTATTTGCATGTCATATCTCCCATACGTTTTCATTTCACCTTGCACGTATTTCTCATATGCATTTGTGTTCATCCTCTGTCACGTGTGACTCACTATATTTTACATACTTTTTGTGCAGCCGTGGGCACACACTGTGCTGAAGACTGTGCGCTGGCGTCTGCGATGCCCATCATCCATATCTTTCGTCAGAGCAGCTTCAGAAGGACTGTGCGAGATGTGAAGGTAAAGTTATTTGTGTGTCCTATTTTAATGCTTGTTTTTATATTAACGTGCACGTACTTGTCATATACGTGCATCTTTATTTTCTGTCATGTGTGTCTAACAATTTTACTATATTATTGTACGTGCAGCCGTGGGAACACAACAGGCAGAAGGCTTCGTGTGCTAGCGTCTGCAATGCCTGTCATCTATTGCTTCTGTCGGAGGAGCTCTTCAAGGAAGGAACAAGATTTGACAACGAGACTGGACTTGTACACTTCACCATGAATTCACTTAAGAGAATGGGGAAACGTCATGTATATGAAGAAAAACAAAAGATTTCGATGTCTCACTTTTGTCTTTCGTTGTTGCCATGACTGTCAAAGCAGTTACCCATAGGTGGCTAACTACTTTTTCGCGTGTTCTTTTCTGCAGAATTTGTTGCTCACTGCGCAGAAAAACAGGCGAAAAAAGTATTAGCCCTGGTGGAAAATAAACAAGAAACAATGTTTGAACTACGGACAAAAAGTTCATCCGATTAGAGTATTTGAGTGGATCAACCGTTCGTCCGGCAAAGTGCAACTGTGAGGACTAACGGCTACCCGGTAAGGTGTAAATGTGGGGATAACAGTTGCTCTATAAGGTGCAAATATGAGGACTAAATGTTAGTCCCTTGAGGGCACTAACTGTTAGACGCGGTGCCGTTAGTTCCTAAAGAGATTAAAGGTTGTGGCAGCCCCATTAGTCCCCAAAAGGACGAACCACACACCCCTTTACCACCCTTTTGCCTTAGTATATATATATATGTGTGTGCGTGTGTGTGTGTGTGTGTTCAGCTAAAAAACATATATATTCGTTTATAGGATAAGCCATTATTTTCTGTACATCCGCGATGTTTCGTGTTCCGACGAGCAAATGTAAACCTTTCGGGTTTGTATGTTCTATTCTGCAGATGGTATACATGATTCGTTGCACTTTACGAAAAAAGTGCACTCTGCGAAAAAAAGCATTCAGAATTCATGCCTGAAGCAGGACTGGTAGTTGGGCTGATTGTTGATACATTATGGGAGGTAACCATGCACGAACTCACAGGACGAAGAGAAAGGAACAAAATAGAGCGCCTGTTTGTGTCCCTTCTCTTCGTCCCGCGTGTTTGTGCGCTGTTATCGCCCATAATTCATCGCCTAGAGCTATCGAAGCCTCATGACCTCATGACCATCGTAGGTGTTTCTTTGCTTACTGTGATCTGATCGTTGTGTATGTGTGTTTTTCTGTTCGTTAGCCATCGCGAAATTGTGCTGGTGTGTTTAATCATTTAACGTTCCCAACTCTTGGCGACAATGAATTCACGTACTACAATTACGGTTCCGCGAAAGAGCCCGTTTTCATTTCCATGGTTTACTAAGTGTTTCTGCGTCGAAAGTTGTGCTGGGTAATAAGAAAGCATATGCAGGATTTATAGTGAACTGCGAAAGCTTTCGTGTCAGTGGGTAATTTTGTTGTGGTAAAACTACTGCAAATTCTGCTATCTCATGTACCAATGTGAATAGTACCGTTTTAAAACTGTGGGCAAGACAGTCAAACTTTGTAAGGTCGGTATTTGGCAAGTTTAGTCCACGCATATTAGTAGATAGATAAGTTTAGGTCACGTTTGAAAAAAAAAACAAGGTTAACCTACGTTGGATTATAAAGGGTAAGCTGCCTCATTGTCTTCTTCTGGCTTCAGTTTCTAGAATAAAACCAATCTAAAATTTTAATTTGACACATATGCCACATATCCAATAATCTTGTGCGAACACAAATGAATGTCTTTACTTCATTGAATGATATGTGTTCTCCTAACATCATACGAGATAATTGGATATGTCATACGTTCTACATGAATTTTTCGCTAAAACTGTAACAGAAAAAAAACCCGCCCTCAGCACGAAGTTGATGATGATGAGTGGGGCAAAGATACAACGATTGTCTGTAATTGATTCATTTGTTTATTTTGTTTTTATGCCTAGAAAGCCTGAAGACAAAAAATGAAATAGAGAGGAAACAGGCTGACAACGGCCACCAATAGGGGCACAATGGCTGCCTGCTCCTTCTGCAAGGAAAGACACATAGGAAAAGTAGGCAGGAGGGGAAAAAGGAAGAAAGAAGAGGAATGTAAAAACATACACACATGCAAACACAAATAAATAGCAACATGAGATGCGTCTATAAAGGGGAGGCCTGGTCTGTTTTCTTTCAGAAGGTTCAAAGGGTTCGATTGGCCCGGTGCTGCCTAGACGCACATCCCCTGGGAACAGGCAATTCTCAAGGGGTGTGCGCTTAAATCCAAAAAGTGCGTATTCTTCTTGAGTAGCGCTCGCTGCACAACGAATGTACGGCACTCTAACATAACTTATTCTAGTGCCTCATGACAGGAGCATGATGAACATATCGGACTCTCAACACGTCCTCGATGGTATATTCGTTGGCACATTTACACAGAACCAACTCGTAGCTTATATAACTTCACAACAAGTGAGTCGATGGCGACGAATAAAATGAGGAAACAGTCCGCCTGCGACACGCTGATCGGGGTGCTGTTTTAAAAGATGCCTGCGGATACCACAGCGTTCTACTATGGCCCTGCATGTAAAAGCGTGAAACACTCACCCACAAAACACAAAGAATCGACGCGTTGTTGTAGGGGATAGTGTATGTACAGTTATATAAACAATGTTTTTATTTACTTATCAATGCAATATTGTTCCTATATATGAACTCAATATGTAGTCATTTGCACATCACTAAAACTATATGCGAGTATTGCATTGCAGATTAAAAAGGTGTGGCTGGAGTTTTCCTTTGTAGATTACAATTTTGTGATCGGTGAAGTACGTGGCGAGATGATCCTAGATGAAAGGTTATAGATGAAAGTTAGAGAAGACAATAGCAATACGTGTTCCTATGATGATAGTGGGACGTGGAGCATGCCTTACGGCCGTAACCGAACGATTGATCGAGAAAGCCGTGCTTGAAGCGCTCGTCGATGCCGCCAATCTCATGTAGTTAGTGCGCTTGAGTGCTGCTTCCTGCATCCACTCCAATTGAAGTTTCTTTTGGTGCCACTTGCGTGACGCCTCCGCTTCGCGGGATCTCACTTCAGAATGCACTTGTCAGCTAGCTTACTTTGTTGTGGCTGCGCGGGCCCTCGCCGCTGCTGCCACTCTCGAATTGATGCTGGTTCTAGCTTGCGATTGCTGCCGACGCTGCCATCTTTCTTCTGTGTCACGAGCTCTCACCACGGTGTCCTGGAAGCGAGTCCTAATTGAGGCCACGTTGCGAAGTCTCCGTGCCTCTGCTTTCGCTTCCGAGGTATTCATGATGAGTAGCTAAGTGGAGATGTGCAATCGCCGAGCTCCCAGCTATAATCAATGAAGCGCGCCGAAACTGCTCGCTTTCGTGCACGCGCGAAAACTAGTTGGCCCAGGTTGACGAGTGACTTGTGCTCTGCAGGAGGAGCTTCATCCCTAAAATATACTCCCACATAAGTGTATGGTGATTTTTCTTTAGAGATCCCCCCATTGAAATCTTTTTGCACTCCGTAACAAGGAAGTGCCTTCCCTACGGTTGGCCGGAGATCTGGTGTGACACTCCGTAAATAAATCCCGTTATTGTAGCGGGAACCGGTGTGGCGTGGGCTGAACACGTTTTTTCGCGTCTATAATCTGCCAATAAAGCAATCACAGTAACCCTCGTGAAATCACAACGTATCTACATTTCTCGCGGACGAAATCATAGCTGCAAGCTGAAATTGGGAAGCGTGGCTCAAGTGATAATAAGAAATAATATCATTGTACCAAAGACGGGTGTGACAACAGCTACACATGCCTTTTACCTGTCATCTCTACTCTGCAATTATCGTAATCACATGTCTCCTCACATCGCCATGTTTAAATGTGACGTTGGAAGGTACAAAAGCGTTCGAACTTCGCGTCCACTTGATCATTGCGGCATTCATGCGGACAGCAGCGCAGTACGGGTAGAGCCATACTCGGCATGCAGAGACGAAACCCCACGGTTGTCGGTCCTGACGCTGTGAAGCTGCCCAACGACGTAAGATCCAAGACCCAGATTGCGCGGATGCCGCGCAATATGCATCCAACCTACAACGAAGCACGAAGACGAGCCAGGGGTAAATCTCTGCTCGCCAGTGCCCGCTTGGACAAGGATCGAGCCTGCTTCGTCGATGCTGCTTCGTACATTCAAGAAGAAGCCTTCTCCTCAGTGGTCGTCGACTGTGATTGCAGAGTCATCAGGTGCGCTACCATCCGCACTTCTAGTTCCAGCGTTGCAGAGCAGGTTGCCATTGCTCTTGCATTGACGGACGGTGTATATGACACAATTTATTCAGACTCCAAGGCAGCTATCAAGGCCTTCCAGATGGGCATGGTGGCTCCCCAGGTCCTACAGATTATTCAAAAAGCCAAAGACCTCAAAAATCACTCATTGGTCTGGTTTTCTGCGCACCTTGGAACCATTGAGGGTGCCTCGCTCAATCCCAACGAGGAGGCGCACTCGGCTGCACGAGGTTTAACTGACCGTGGGGCGGGGAACGCGTCATCTCCTGGGTGACCTGAGCCTCTCTGCTCGTACAACGAGATATGCAAGCACCACTATCTGTCAAGAAGACTGCTGCCTCTACCACACTCCTCGCTATGCAGGGCCCAAGCTGTTACTCTCCGACTGCTACAAACAAACACTTACCCGAGCCCTGCGGCACTGCACACAATGTACCCTGAATGGTTTCCAAGCCCGGACTGCCCCCTGTGTGGTGGTTATGCGGACTTCGAGCATGTACTGTGCGGCTGTGCCTCTGCCGGTCCTCCTTTCACCCTAGAGGAAATGAAGCGACTCATTAAGGCCCAGGACCAGACCTCTCAAATCCTGGCCGTCCAGAGGGCCCACGCGAGGGCCGTCAGGTTTAACCTGATGGTCCCCGAGTGGGCCTAGCCAGGTGACGCTGAGTTTACTCGCGTCTATTGTGGACCGAATAAAGTTGTTTCACTCACTCACTCTCCCACCCCTCAAGTAAAACCCTGTGATGTGTACAGGGTCCTTGAAGTATCTTCAATAAATAAATAAATACTAATGTAGGTTACCATTTATTTGTTGTCGCAACGAACGCTATCATTGAAAAGTTTTCGTAAACAGTGTCTACTATGAGAATACAAGCGCACTGGCCCAGAAACAGCTCTGCTCTTGTTTTCCCTGTACCCGCGATCAAAAATTATCGCTCACACGGGAGACGTATAAGCTAGGCCGGCCCCATTAAACTTCAGGTGTTTATTTTTCTTGAACATGCAACTGATCAGCCTGTTCAATGCTTTTCCCAGAGAATGGGTCTCCAGTGAGAAATATGGACAAGTTCAGGACAACTGGTACTGGCTTGCGCTCGTGTATATTTCTCTCCTTGCCTGGCATGGTCAGCTACTGCAATTTATCATGATCAAGCGTTGTGTACCAAGAGCCGCTCTTACCTATTTTAAAGTGACAAGGCGACGACCAGAACAGAATAAAGTTAGTAATAAATATACAGTTATGGTGCCCGTAAACTAGGTAAATATATTTGGCATAACAAGTTCTTCGTTGGCGTTGGTGTTGAAAGGTGCATGCATGTCGATAGTATTTTCACATTATATTTGCGGCAAGAAAGGTATTCTGTTATGTCTTGATTCCTCAATAGTAACCGCAAATTATGGTGACACACACTTGAATAAGAAAGGAGGGGTGTTAACACGAGGTTTTCGGGCTTCAGGTTTGGGCGCGCTAGGGCGAAGTGACCTCAATTCTTAATACCGGTGTCACACGGGCATTTTTAATCGCTATCAGTGTCCATCCAGATTAACTACCATCTGGATTATCCGCTGCTACAACGTCCCGTGTAATCGCGATCATGCCCAATCGGGATCAAGACTATCGTAATCCACACATCGCGATCTCGCCGAGAGATTGCAATTTAGTGTCGTCTCCACCCGATCGCCGAGCTTGCTTAAAGCAAAAGAAACAAGAAATTCAAGCATTGTTCTGTAAAGCAGATTAAAAAAGCTAGATATTTATTTATAAAAGAAATTTTAAACTGTTTCGATGGGAATGATATCTGTAATGTTGCATAACTCAGCGTTTGTATTGATCGCATGTCGCAATAGGAGAAGCAGACAATAAGCAGACGACAAGTTCAACTCTCGCACCATCGGAACAGTTAGAGCATCTCGAAGCAAATTGATTATGAGTGTCGCCAGCGTTTCGATTACGTCGCAGCGTAAGTGGACTTCGTGGTCGAATGAAGACACCTTTACAGTGAATGACCACTGGCAGGAGCATATGGGAGACTTGTGACGCCAGAAGTGAGACTCTGGCGCGTATAACGAGATTTTCGTGTCGCTTCGACAGAACGGCTACGAGCATGTGCCATCATAAATGAAAGGGAACATCAAACTCTCGCACAGCATTACAGGTAAATGCAAAGAAAATTCTACCCAACAATGTATCTATGAAATTACTTTTGTAGTGGAACGCAATGTGATTGACTTTCGAACGGTTTCTTGCGAATAACATATTGCTGATAAATGACTCTGTATGCTGAGTTTCGTCAGTGACATGTTTTAAGAAACGCAAGTGCCACCAGGTGCATTTAATCTGACCCAAGCTCGAACCAGATTAGCTCGGGCCATGTAGTAGAGGCCATAGAGTTAATCGCGATCAAGAAATCTGATCCGGGTAACCCTGATTGCAATTGTAAGTGGCCGTGTGATACTGGTATAAGTGTTGTTGTTTGTACCTTCTTGATCTCTGAGCAGTATCCACGAAACTTTTGCCTATCTCAACCTTCAGATCCTAGCATAGCTTCGGTGTGCCGTCTCAGAGAATCGAATTGGAAAAGCGCGCTTGGAGAAAATGCCGTACATTTATGCTTCAACTACACAAGATAACCAGCCTCGATTGAACATCTAAAGAAAAGACGCAAGAGAAGAAAACCACAGCATGTTCACAGATTGAATAATGATGAGTGAGGGTAAGCTTCGAAGGGTTTCGTCGGCAAATAGTAAATCATCCCCTGCTTGCGTCCGTCTATCCCTCTGCCTGTCTGTCTGCCATCTGTCTGTCTGTCTGTCTGTCTGTCTGTCTGTCTGTCTGTCTGTGCACCCGTTCGTTGGTCTATCTGTCTGTATGTCTGCCATCCGTCCATCCTTCTAGTGAACACTGCAAGTACCGCCATCTCGCATATAATATGAGGAAGAGCTTTATTCGAGACGAGCTTGAGCTGGCACACACCGATGATGATATCTACAAATGAGGACATTATACCAATAATGATGACACGTTCAATTGATAGAGAAGAGTCGGTGACTGCGCTCACACTAATTCCCTGTCACGCTGGAAGCAGCATTCTGGCCGTGCGAGAGACAATATTAGGAATAGCGTCGCGTATACAGTTTCAGTCGCGAAACGTGCACAACTTCTGTCCCACGGTCGCGGTGGTCGGAGGGAGCGTTAAGTAGTGAGATACGGTAATTAACCGTGGACTTTTGTTCAATCACCGTAGGAGGTCCTATAAAACGACTGAAGAATTTTTCACATAAGCCGGGCACACGCACGGGAGTCCAGAGAAGAACTTCGTCTCCTGAGGAAAAGGTGACAGCACGGTGTGTTGAGTCGTAGCGACACTTGCGAGCTTCGTGAGAGATGCCGATGTTGATTCGGGGCAGATGACGGTAGTTGTCGAGGCGAGACAAAAATTGTGCGGATAAAGGGCCTGCTGAGGTAGCAGGAGCTGAAAGGAAGAAGACGTCCAGAGTTACACTTGGAGAGCAGCCATGGACCAGAAAATAGGGAGAAAAGCCGGTAGTGCGTTGCGTAGCTGTATTGTAGGCGAACATTATGAATGGCAAAATGTTTCCCAGTTCGTGTGGTCAGGGTTAACGTACATGGCAATCATGTCCGAGAGGCTACGATGGAAGCGTTCCGTCAAGCCATTTGTTTGTGGATGATAAGTAGAAGTTGTCTTGTCGATGGTGTTGACGGTGCGTAGAAACTTAGCAACAATAGAGGAAAGAAAGATCTTGCCGCGGTCGCTGAGCAGAACACGTAGAGCTCCATGGCGTAAAAATATGTTACGCAGAAAAAAATCGGCTACTTCAGTGGCTGTACCAGCGTGAAGTGAGGCTGTTTTCGCGTAACGAGTGAGGTGTTCAACAGCCTCTACAATACAACGATTTTCATTGAAGGTCACGGGAAGGGGGTCGTACAAGTCTATCCCGACGAATTCGAATGGCAAAGTGGGACAAGGAAGAGGATGGAGAAAGCCAGAAGGAGCAGTAGTTGGTCGTTTCCGCCGTTGACATAGGGCACACCAAGAGACATATTTGGCATGGGCGAATGAGAGGCCAGGCCAGGTGAACCGACTGCGTATTTTGTCGTACGTTTTTTGATAGCCGAGATGCCCAGCAGCAGGATCATCGTGGAATGTCTCAATAACCTGACGTTGTGTACAACGCGGTATAACGGGGACCCATTGGTTACCGTCAACGTGCTAAATATAGTGATGTAAAACACCATCGTGAAGCTTGAATTGTTCCAGTTGTCGGCAAAGTTGGGCGCTCGGAGGAGTGGATGTGCCTTCTAAGCGTGCTATTATGAAGCGGCAGTAAGAGTGAACGCCTTGATGCGACACAAGGGTAGAAGGGCGGCCGAACCTTAGCCAACTGAGAGCTGCGACGGGTAATGCTGCGGTGGAAATCGGTGACGACGGGGTATTACGGTTGGGTAGAGGGCAGTGAGAGAGAGAGCATCAGCATCTTGGTGCTTCTTACCAGACCTGTAGACGACATAAAACGAAGCACCCAGCGGCCAAGACGGCCTGATACGCTCTTTAGCGACAAAAGCCAGCACAATGCGTTGTGGTCGGTGACGACTGTGAATTGGTGGCCGTAAAGGTATGAACGAAATTTTCGTACCGCCCATACAGCAAAGCACCCTTGTTCGGTTATTGTGTACTTTTTCACGGCAGCAGTCAAAGCACGACTGGCGTAAGCGATGACACGTTCCCGTGCGGTGTTGTCACGCTACACTAGAACGGCACCGAGACCATGGCCACTGGCGTCAGTGTGAAGAACGGTGGGTGAACGGAGCTGAAGTGTAAAGGCGGGCCACGTCGGAAAATCTGTAGCGTGGTTAAAAAACCACGTTTTTGCGACACCGCTCAAGTAGAATGCAACGTGGGTGAGTTTCGCAGCCTCATCCCATTTATTGATAACACTCACGCGGTCATACTCCTCGAGCCAGTCTTCAACGTCTTCACCCAGAAGCCCTGCGAACAGCGGAGGATCCTTTCGAGGGCTGGTGACCAGGTAAGAAGGGTTTCTTGGCGGTGGGAGTGGTGGCGAAGCTGGCACGCTGGACTGGGCGGCTTGCGACATTACCGGAACCAGGTCGTTTAAGCGGCGGCCTGAATGGAGCTCCAGGGATGTGTTCTAGAAGACGCTGGGGTGTCCGAGAACGCGAGAGAACGCAGTAACCGGGCAGCACTCTCCACCACTTGTAAGATGGCATCGAGTACACTGAAGACTCTCCTTTATTGACTCGAGTATGTGTCCCACCACCTAAACTTGACTGGTGATGATGAGTATGTACAGATGAAAAGATGGGACGCATAAATAATGCTTACAATATATATATATATATATATATATATATATATATATATATATTTATATAAATATATATATATATATATATATATATATATATATATACATAGTTATTAGACCTAATTTTAATGACTTAGAAAAAAGAAAAGTGGGTAAAAAGATAACTTACCGTGGGCAGGAACCGAACTTGCGACCTTCGCATAACGTGTTCGATGCTCTAGCACGGCGGCTAACCCGCCAGCCACTTTAATCGGTATATATGCGAATTCAACGTGGGAGTGTCAGCCATGGCGGGGAATGCAGCACACTCTTTATAAACCTGTTTGGCGTCACGTAGCACGAGAACTAATTATGAGGTCCGAGGACCTCATTATTGAATTAAGCAAAGAATTGTATACTTAGGAGCTAATTTTTCATTTTGTTCCACGCAGTAATATCAAGATCTAACAGACATAATGCGAGGAAGATAAAAGAAAGTTACTAAACCGAATTCTAATTTGAGTGGGGAAAAAGAAAAAGGGGTAAAAAGCTAACTTGCTGTGATCAGAAATCTAACCTGCAACCTTTAAATAACGCGTTCGATGCCCTACCGCTGAGCTACCGCGTCATGTGAAGTACGCTTGGATGGTCGTCAAACTGAACCAACAGGTACTCAGACTGAGATCATTTCGCCACGAGGCAGCGAGAACATGATCGATTGATTGATTGATATGTGGCGTTTAACGTCATAAAACCACCATATGATTATGATAGACGCCATAGTGGAGGGCTCCGGAAGTTTCGAGCATCTGGGGCTCTTTAATGTGCACCCAAATCAGAGCACACGGGCTCACAACATTTCCGCCTATATCGAAAATGCAGTGCCGCAGCCGGGATTTGATCTCGTTATCTGCGGTTCAGCAGCCTTAGCCACTAGACCACCACCATGGAGCGTAAACATGATCTAGTTCATTCATCGAAAAACCATATGAAAAATTTTGGCAAATCTCACGTATAGTGAGAATCGATGATATGCGAAGCACGAATGAGAAATGTTGATATGCCACTTTAAAATCAGCACACTGTTACGAGGGGGAGGTAGATATTGCCGTACATGACTTCCGTGTCGTGATCATAATGTTTGGATGTGTCGTTTACCTTCGTCATCTATTCACGTCCCGTGAACCAAATTGCGTATATGCGGAGCCAGCAAAACGGCAGCGAGCACGCTATGAGTGTATGTTGTCATGTGCTTAAATGACACGTGTGTCAGGATTCTCATGTTTGCACCAATCATATATTTCACCATCCATTCACGTCACGTAACACCCAATTTGGTATATGTGGAGCTGGCAAAACGGTGGTGAGCGCATCATGAAGGGCCCAATATACTCCAATGTAGCGTTGACGTGTGCGCACGCTGGGCACAGCTATGCTACGTTCGAAAAATGGGAGCACTCTGACGTAAGTCTGACGTCAGGCGCGACCAGCGCCCGTCGGCGTGGCCCGACAGAAACCGGCGCGAAATGCGACAAGCGGCATCTCGCACCAATGCGTTGGCAAGAAAACACTGCGTGTCCCTCTTTTTGTGACGGAGGGACGCCAGACGCGCTGAAACGCACATGCGTTAAAGGGCCACTCCCAAGGCCCCATACCGAATTTAAGTTAGACAGTAAAAGTTGTTGGGTGTTCAATGAGGACCATTTTGTCACAAAACTTTTTCGAATCGGTTCATTACGAGCGGAGAAAACAGGTTTTTTGAAGCGGCATGAAACGAAGGTGAGAGGAGACGAGCCCGAAACCCTTGTCGCTCCTCCGCGTAGCCTTCGCAAGCCAAACCTCTTCCCAACCTTCTCTGGCGTCCGACCAAGAGGTGACGTTCACATGACGTGCGCGAACAAGCCCAGCCCACGTGCATGCGAGCGGCGTTGCTTTGTGGACCATCGTTATTAAGTGGTCTTGTGCCTGTTTTTACGGGATTGTTGGGAAACATCAGCTTAGACGCGGTAAAGTAGATGAGCACAATGAGTGCGCGAACGCGTAAGAGCGTTCGACGGCGGTCGTCTGCTCAATGCGCTGACCGCGGGAACCCGAACGTATGTGAAACGCTGGCACATTAGCCCCGCATCTCGTAGCATTTCACGGGGAAAAAAATGAGAAAAACGTGCACAATTTTTATTGCATCTCATTATTTATTTCAAGTTTTTTTTATCTCTTAAAGCAACAAATACATAAAATACGCATGTTGTGTTAAATAATTTTCGCCATGTCACGTGGTATATGTTGACAACGACAGAGCATAGTCGTCTACGTAGAGGACCAACGTGACAGCAGTGCTGTGTACGTAGGGACATTCCTACGCCCACGTCATGCCCTCATTCTCTACACGTGCGCCGGTAGAAGAGAGGGCGGGCAGCTATCATCTTGAAATTGGACCAATTTCCGCGGCGCATAGTGTTGCAAATTTTGGCAGACGTGATCATGAACGCCTCGTCTACGCATTGCGGTTGTCAGCTCAAAATAGTCAAACCTGGTAAGTGGCCCTTTGAAGCAACGCAGCGGGGCGCGCACCTGCGGAGTATATGGCAGGACCGGTGCCTGGCGTGGCAACGCCGGCGTGACGCGACGAAATGAATGCCGGCGAGCCCGCGCAACGCGTCACGTCGAAATGCATTGGCGCCTTGACTGTGGCTTGTAGTCATGTTCTCACATGACAAACATTTTATGGTTATCCTGCTTGCACGAGTCACATACTTCGTAATCCATTGTTGGCGTCACGTAATACCAAATTCGGCATATGTGAAGCTAGTGAAACGGCCACGAGCGCATCATCAGTGTGGCATGTAGTGGGGTTGTTATAAGACACCCATGTCGTGATTATCATGTTTGAATGTGTCGTTCACCTATGTCGTCTGTTCGCGTCACGTAATACTGAGTTTGATAGATGTGAAGCCAGCGAAACAGCCTCGAGTGCATCATGAGCGTAGCATGTAGTCATGTTGTTACATGACACGCATCTCAGGTTTATCATGTTTTCACCAGTATCATACCCAGTCATCCATTCACGTCTCGTAATACGAATTCTGGTATAAGTGAAGCTAGCCAAACGGCCGCCAGCGCATCATGAGCGTGGCATGTAGTTACGTTGTTACACGACACACGTGTCATGCTTATCATGTCAGAGTCTGTCGTTTGTGTTCGCTATGCAATCTCGTCATAGCATACCAGTTTTGCAACATGCCACGTGAACGAAAGTACCGAGAGAGCTGCGGGACTAAAAAATGTAAATCATGACATTCATGACATACATTTCAGAATTT
>NW_023609585.1:0-21406 GCF_013339725.1 Rhipicephalus microplus | reverse complement strand
GTGCCCAAGGTAAACACAAAAAAACTCGGAAACTTCACTTACTGCACCGAGCCGCAAGACAAACTGGGTACTTTTGCCAGGCTGCAGTTGGGTCCACCCGGTCTCGAACCAATTCTTCGACCCGAACACCCCTCCTCTTTGGAGGCCAGTGGCACTGGGCCGGTCTTCCGTTAGCCACGAGAGTGGCACAACGGCCACTTTATCTTGTTCTTCCGGATACGTCACGACAGCAAAAAGCTTCGGCATGCTGTAATCATAGTGGTAAAGTTTGTAGCCAAGAAACCGCGTCAATTTTGTTTATTCACTGATAACGAACTACATGTCAAGTCCAGAGCAGCTCTAATAAAAAATACGCCTGAAATTTCAAGAAAAAATTCAATGTTTATGAATAATGAGAAGAGGTACCGAGTGCCTTACATGTTATGCTGTAAACCACAGATGGCAACATACACTGAAAAATGGTAGCTTATAATTTACATGTATGAAAAGGAGAACTTATAGTGTATAGAGTGCTAAAAATGAAAAAACTGACATCTTTCACATTATGCTACAAAGCTTTTAATTGTTCTCTGCAATATGCCTAATGTAAATAAAGATGTAGTGGTATATTTATTAATATTCGATAAAACTGCACACTGATGAAATGTGACAGCACTGTCTGTACAATATAGCATAGATTTTTCCTGAACACACTGCAGCTGACAGCTTGTTCGACCTTGTCTAGTGTGCCATACAAAGTACTGCCACATGCAACAATGATCTATCCTGTGCCTAATAGCCACATGGACAATGTGGAACAGCACAATAATTGGTAGTCTTAGATGTACAATGAATACGTGGAAGCTATGCAAAATGATCTAATTGGTGCCACAGGTGCTCTCCTATGTAGATGCACTATAAACTATTATTTTTATCAACTGTGCATTTCTGAAGTTTACCTTACAAGTACGTGAAACTGGCATGCTTTTTGATCTACGATACACATGTGGCTTGTCTCACTTTGAAGGAAAAGTTAGCATACAATGGTGTAAATGCTTAGAATTTGAAATATTGAGGCAGCAGCACACCGGAGATGATCACATGGTAAAGAAACGAGTGCTGCCTTATTACTGGCAAGTTGTCACTTATATGTACAAATAAAATTTGCGAGCTAAAAAAGTACAAAAGCACTGCGAGACAATGATGTGGTTCAACCTGTGGATTCGCTTCATTTATCACGCCATATGATGAAGCTTCCTTTGGTAAAAATGCCCAGATAAGAAAAAGTTTGCTGTCCAATACAGCAACTACACAAAGTGTGCGCGTGCATCTCGCAGCGCCTTTTCGTCACTTCCCAAATTCGCCACCGACATGCCCGGGCACCTATCGAATCTATCGCCTACAACTGCCATGTTGTCTCCTCGTGCTTGCGCCCGTATAGTTTTGCCTCACGATGCAAGTTTGAGGAATTATGAGCTGCTAGTGAGCCAAGTTGATTTAGTAGTCCACGCAGAGGGAGCAAAACTTAGGGTGTTAATTCGCTGAAAGTTATTACCTAAAATTGAGAATGCACATTGCGATTTTCCTAAAAGTACCAGCGTATTTGGCTGGTGCAGATTAACAAAAGCTACTTGAAGAAACTTTGCAATATTTGCATCTTCAGGTGCAACTTCATTACGGGTAAGTGCCATAGCCAAATATTTACCTGCAAACAGGTATAGCTTACGAAGATACTGTACATACAAACTTGTCCGCAGTTAAAATCATAATGGCGAGGGAGGCGGCTAAAGTCGTGATGGCGATCGCTGAGATTTTGGTATTGCATTGAAACAAACTGATAAAGAATGGGAAACAATATTAGTTTACTTTGAAGTATAGCCGATCGGTTCAAGTTGGGCGTCAGAATTTTTTTAAAATTAGTCAATTATTTCTATACACGGTCTCTATCATGTTCAGTGACTCCACTGTACGTTAGCGTACAACAAAAGCAAAATACGAAGTGAAACGTGTGTTAAAACATACGCGAAAAATAAAGTGATGACTGGCATTACCACGGCACACACCACGCAAAGTCGCTATCTGCCTTGTATAATATTTTACTCGACTGTTTCCACAAATTGCAATCAAAGAGGCTCAAGCTCAACATCAGCACTGTTTAAAACACTTAAGGAGGGGGGGGCATTGCTACTTTGGTGGCGTGGGCCACGACAATATATCCATAATATTATATCTCTTGTAAACTTGCCTAGCTCTGCACGACTAGTTTTCGATGGGAACGGATGCGCTTCGCACATCCACTCTTAAAATTGCGGTTCGAGAGATTTTGAGCATTCACTTGTTTTTGGGCCAGGCAATTCGTAGTGAAAGCAAGATAATAGGCCCTCATAGGTTGTGGCGGGCAGCCGGTGTACGCCGTGGCTGGTGTATGTGTCGCACATCTTGATTATCTGGTCTTGTATCGAGTGAACGAGCAAGGCCTTCCTGATCCAATGAGCTCGTTAAAGTCAGACAACAAAAAACCACAATGCTTCCCTTTCAACATCGTTCACAGCAACAGATGACGAGCCCTCCACAAACTGCACTGCAGCACGTGAACTGCCGTAGGTACCCAGGGAGTTACCCGGGCATGGCGGGAGAGGGCGACAACGGCAGAAGTGACATCACAAGAACACTATGTATAAAGGGGACATTTAAAGACTTTTTTCCCATTTTTTAACTTCATGCATAGTTCTGTCACAATATATTACTCAGAATAGTTGTATTTTGAAATGGGCACTGATTCATAAGCCCAATGGTTCAAGGATGGGTGCATTTAGGGGGCCCATTCTACGTTTTACTTATGAGCTTCAAAAACTTGCTTTCAGGGCCAGTGTCCTGTTTCAGAAGGAACACGCTAGTGCGTGGCCAGCAGTCCGTCAAGCACTAGTGCTGGTGAGATTTGGAAATGCAGCGCATGCGCATCCTCATCTGCTACTTCTCTGCTCATGCTCTCGGGGCTTACTTGCGAGGCACGGTCCTTCGCACTTTTCATTTTCACACTGTAAATCAACTGATACCAACTCTGCCTTCCATTATTTAATAAACCAATATTTCATGGTCACGAGGACGAGCTTAAAATGTTTGCTACATCAGACCAGAATAGCATTTTGAGTCATCGAAACTTGTCAGTTGCAGCAAGCATTATGCGAAAAATATGATGTGCTTTACGGTGACAACTTGCAAAACACTGCAGCAACGATTAAAATCATGCATTTTTTGTGCTCACAGGAAATTCCTGAAGCAGGAGGCACTGGGCTAGATAAATTGCACAGCCAAAATACAGATGCACTTTCTAATGCTGTCATGCGTACAGGCGGAGAAATGGCAGACAAAACTGGGCGCACCCCGATTCTATGCACATGCGTCCCATTCACAAGCCTCGCTGCCAGTTAGCACCACATGGCTCACTGTCCATGAGCTCGCTTGTTTCTTATAACAGTGGACCATACGGTACACCTATTTAAAAACGAGGATAGAATGTATATAATGCAGCATCTCATGAAGCCATGATGATGTGTTGCTGATCGGGAACTCTAGTTAGTACCCTTATTGTTAACCAGCCGACCGACTAGCAAAACGATTTGCTACTGAAGTGATGGCATCTACACCTGCCCTTAAAGGGACACTGAACAAAATTTTTGCCGCCGAGATTTTCAGCCAAAGTAAAAGATTCACTCTAAGCCGAAAAGGACTAAAGTGGGGTATGTCATTGCACCTTTAGGAGTCTAAATGCACTGCCACAAATTTTGAACCAATTTTGGACTAACTGCGGGAGTAACTGCAAAGGTTGAACTGTTACCTTAAGCACTTATTCCATCTGGTTTAAACGTTGGTCGCAGTAGAATGCTCCAGTGGGACTAACAGTTGAACCGTCTCGACCAATGGCAAAAAAATGGCGACACTGTGTTTGTGGAGTATATTTTATATTTATTCCAATTTAATCAGCATTGAGAAACATATCGTGCAATTCATTCAACACACACACATATATACATACGCAATATTATTTCAAAGTAAAACACCGCAAACACTGAGTGCCCGCGCCATATTACGAGAACAGACTTTCGGGTATATATAGCACAGTATTTTGACCTCGCAGCTAGTGCCAGTGGGCGACTTTCACTCGGCTTAAAAAAACAATAAACATTGATACCGTAACGCGAAAATTTGCATATACTAATTTGTAGCACCGATGCGCACCGATCTTTTAATATAGATCCATCTATTCTTCAACATGCCTCCAGCCCGAGACTACGAATTATCAGCTGGCATTTGATCATGTCGGCCGAACCAGCGTTCGCACTGCTGGCGCGCGAGTCCGCAAACACGAACATAGCAGCGGCGCTTTACAGGAAAGCCGGCGAAGCAGCCAGGCGCCCCAACGATGCATACCGTATCGGCTTGCCGACGGCGTCGCTAGGCTTACGACGAGTACGGCTAAACGACCACAGGCGATCGCAATATGCGGCTCACGTGGAATTTTCGTCGTCGTTATTTTATTGCCACAAATGAACAATAGGTAAGTGTCCCATGTTCGCGGTGGCTTACCGGGTGATGTATATATCTGTATACTTACAGCAACGAGACCGTTCGCAGGCACGGTTCTTTCATCATGCTGGTAAGTCGCAACCCTGTGTACCACTGGCCACACGATTAGTCGTATCCACGATCGCCTACACGCTGGATTTTTGATGACCATTGTCGCGTGGAGAAAAAGACATAAGTTTGTCTGGGCTACATTTTCTGTAAATTTGTACGCGACGTTTCCTTCGCTTGTGCCGGCAATGCACTCACACCGGCAGCCAGCTTGATACCGAGGACGTACGAAGCCTACTTTTTTTATATATCGCTTTGAAGTTGTGGTCACTGTGTGGGTACACGACCGCTGATGAACAGCTTACTTTTATTAGCGTTGTCAGTGTTGGTCGTAGTTCGAACTAATTCAGCACATTGAAGCGAGTTATCCGCATTGCCTGTGTTCGGCAATTTTCACTTGGTTTCGGCCCACCCGTGCCGGCATGGTGAAAACGCGAGGGCACTTGTTGTGTGCACTGACTGCGTGTTGTATTACTTGCCTCTCATAACATCTTCTATTCGTTTCATATTGCTTCGCTTTCACAGTGGCGTATAGCCTATATAACTTGTTTTCATGATCGCCGACCACGCCGACCATTGCAGTGCAGCATCGACAGGAGGCGATCGCGGCGCAGTTGCCCTCCCCGTTGGTCACTTCATTGCCGGGCGTTTGCGCAAGACACGCACTGCCACGCATTTAGTCCCTGTTGGATGAACCTTTCGTCTTTTGGTTTAACGACTGCAGTTAGTCCAACGTTGCCGAATTTTGGCTTAGGGTGTTGGGCCATGAAATTCCGAGACAATAATAATTTCAAGCAGAAACTACGAAACAATAGTGAATTTAATGAGCCTTTTACAAAATGCCGCGTGTAGCCATTAGACACGTCGTTTTCTAAAAGGTCGCGACATTTATTTTTCAAGTTTTCTTTTATTCAAGACATATCTACGGTGCATTGTTCATAGAAAACAAAATTGCCTCAGTGAGATTTCTTTGCGAGCAGCTTACTAATTTTAAAGCAGGCACGTTGATTCGTGAACTGAAGGATGTGAGTGATCGATCTTGCCAGCTAGTTGCTAGGCGACAAAGGCTTTACCTCACGTCCTGGTGTAGCTAAGTCACGCAAATGGAGCAGAAAATGTGCATTATCATTTATTTCACCTAAATATCACACGTATGTGACTTATTGCCGGCGACAGGTGATCAGGATGAAGTCGAAAAGTTGCAAATCCGAACAAGAATTCACTCGAATGAAACACCAACCTATACTCACGTGCACGGTGAAGTCGAACACGTCGTCCGTTACGTTGTCGCTGATGCCCGAAGGAAAAGAGAAGAGGACAAGCGACGGGGTCGCCTCTTTTTATACAGTCGGCGGAACTGCCAGAACGGCCAACACAAAAGGCATTTGACATTGCTGAGTCACTCCATCCGGGCCTGCAGCTGCTACTGGTTCTACTACTATCCTCTTCCCGACATTGGAGTGTTGCTGCCATACTCGCAAACCTTTTTAAATTAAAGCACGCAATCATGTATTATCGTGCGCCATACTAAACTTAAAAACAGTGCGCCGGTACATGAGATCACGAAGCGCGGTCCACGCCATCACAAGAGCAATTAGAGAAATGAAACTAAGAAAACAAAAATGTATAAAATTCTTTGTCTGAATCCGATCCGCAATCCAGTTTCCTGCAGCGGCTTTTGGCTCTGTATGAACGGCCAAGCCAGTGCCAAGACAAGCTTGCGTCCCTGGTCAGCTGTTTGTTTCCATCGAGAATTCAAACCCCAGTGAACTGGCAATTTGTTCAGATGATATTGCTGAAGGGCTTGCAATTGAATATTTATCTACGTACTACTGTTGTACATTTCTTCTCTGTTTCCTGATCACAGTGATGAGATTGACGAGGTTACAATTTCGAAAACAGCAAGTGCAGCTCAAGCATTGCTAGTATCGCTGTTTTGGTAACAAAATGTTACAAAGATTTTGCCCCGCGACCTGCTTGCCTTGTTCGAGCACTCATTAGAAATTTACGGTGCCGCGTTTGAGAGAGTTCAATAAAATTGCAATATTACGAAAGGAAGGCTCTGAAGCAACATCGTATTTTCTCAGGCCTACACCTCCCACACCTAGACGAGTAAAACTCGTCGATATTATCTTGCAAAGCTGTGTATAATATTTAAAACACATTCTTTAGCCAACGATGAATTGTTCTCTCGTGTGTTAACATGACTGTAACATTTGGTACTGTCATGTTAACTTACAAAGGCAAATTTCTGTATTTAGTCTCTTTAGATATTGCAAAAGCTTGACACGTGGTGTGTATGCCATAATTAATAATTCTCCTCGTAACCTGGGTCCGCCTCTTTAAAGAGTGCCGCATTTTACTGCTTGCAATTGTGTTTGTCTTATACTGTAAGCCAGCTGTGTGATTTCATCAATATTCACGAGTGTTCCCTGACTATACAAACACGTACGTCTTATTTGGTGCGGTTCACGTGTGTATGTAGCAAAAAATGTCATTTCGTCAGCGTATGTCTGCATATACTTGCATGCCCTGCAGTACGTGTACATAATTAATGCAGTAAGGACGGCAATGCATAGCCTTGCATGGGACATATATTCCATGCACCCTCAGAGAAATGTTGTTGGTTATGAGCCTACTGTTTATCATTACATTTTTTTGTTAAAGTTTCATCTCCATATAAAGCACATGTATACAGGCACGGACTTCAGCAGCTTCCTCGTTGTTCCATTTTAAATAAAAACACCAAGCCCACCCGAATCAATGATCTGTTTGCTATCATTACTGTTATGTGTTATACGATGTACACAAGGACAGTAGTATACAAAAAATAGGGAGGGGATTGAACGCCCTGCCTGCATGGCTGCGCCGTTTCACAAGATCAGGCGATGTGCTATGAAGCTTCCTACCGGCCTGCAGAAATTCAAGGGAGCGTACGATATCAAGGGAGCGCACGATAGCGTGGTTCAAGAGGACTTGTGGGGAATACTAGACACACTGGGTGTAAAAGATGGAGTCACTAATCTTTTAAAGGAAATATATAAAACTAACAAGGTAGTTATAAAGTGGGAAAAACAAGTATCCAAGCGCACAGTGGTGAAACGTGGACTTAGGCAGGCGTGCCCACTGTCACCCTTGTTATTCATGATGTACCTACAAGGATTAGAGGCCAAATTAGAGGGAAGTGGACTTGGCTTCAACCTCTCTTTAGTCAAACAAGTAAAACTCATTGATCAGGCACTACCAGCATTATTGTACGGTGATGATATAGTGCTGATGGCCGACAACAAGGAAGATTTGCAAAGGTTGATGGACATCTGCGGTAATGAGGGAGATAGGTTAGATTTTAGGTTCAGTTAGGAAAAATCACCAGTGATGATTTTTAATGATAACGAAGGTAGTGAGCTTAGAATACAGGAAGTCACGCTAGAGATAACAGCTAAATACAAATAACTGGGCATATGGATAAGCAATGGGACCGAATACCTAAGGGAACACGAAATATATGTGACGACTAAAGGTAACAGGAATGCAGCAGTGATGAAAAATAGGGCACTGTGGAATTACAATAGGTGTGATGTTGTGAGACGAATATGGAAAGGGGTCATGGTTCTTGGGCAGACGTTAGGCAATGCGGTCTTGTGCATGAGGTCAGAAGTTCAAGCAAGATGAGAAATTAAGCAACGTGGAATATGTAGGCTTGCTGTAGGAGCTCACGAGAATACACCAAATCAGGGAGTACAGGGTGATATGGGATGGACATCATTTGAGGGCAGGGAAGCAAGCAGCAAGATAAAATTTGAGAAGTGATTGAGAGAAATGGGGGAGGAGCGTTTGGCTAGGAAGGTTTTCAGCTACTTGTACATGAAGTATGTCGATACGAAATGAAGGAAGAGAACCAGGAAATTGACTGGTAAATACTTAGAAAACAGCAGGTGGCCAAACCAAAAAGAACTATCGGTTAAGATGAAAGTGCAGGAAACGGAGACTGACATGTGGAGAATTGGCATGATTAGGAAGTCCGCACTAGTGATCTACCGAACTTTTAAGCAAGAAATTACCAAAGAAAGGATCTATAATAATACTCAGGGTAGGTCTCTACTGTTTCAGGCCAGGACGGGAGTATTGCGAACCAAGACATATCGGGCCAAATACGAAGGGGTAAACACAGTACGCAGTGCGTGTGGAGAGGAAGAAGAAACTGCCGAACACATGATAATGTTCTGTAAAGGGCTTCACCCTATAATTCAGGATGATAGCGCAGACTTTTTCAAAGCATTGGGGTTTAGGGACACGGAGGGCAAAATAGACATTAAGCGGGTAGACTTAACTTGAAGTAGCTTATCTGATTGGTAGCTAAAGTCAAGGCACGAGTGAAAATTAAGCCCTTTACTTTAAAGTACCCGTCCAACTTTACTATTTAAAGAGAAAAAATAAATCTAGTGGTTAGTTCACTAAGCATTACGGCTGGGGGGCGTTAGCCACCGCCCGACCTAAAGGGTACAGCCACATCCATCCATCCATTTAGCCAAGAATATGCTATCTGGCCTCTGGCTCGTTGCTCCAGACCTAGTAGGTGTTCTGTGGCCTAGTAAGGTAGAGTTTCTGGCCCCACCGTTGAATTGTTTGCCCGGGTTGTGGCTTGCAAACGTTGCAGTTTTGGGCTTCCGTATTATCTAGTTCCGTCATCATGTCCTCCAAGTGGAGGACATGTCGCAGTGTGAGGAGGGAGTTACACAAGGCGCTGGTATAATTAGCTATCAGTCTTACCGGGCAGGCGGTTGAGAGTGCACCGAGGCAGCTGACGCACACCAGCACTATCCGCTTCCAGTGTAATACAGGCTAGGGAATCATAGAAACACACGGCAGAAATCAACTCTTGTGCCTCTCTCAGACACTCACAAGGCGGAACCTGCTTCGAACACTGTGGACCGAGCTAAGCAAAACCATGCGTAACGATAAATCATGGTCTCCTATTGCAGTAATGGCTACGGCATGCATGCAACTTAAAGCATTGTCACGCAACATGAATTCACAACACCATCGAAGAGAACCGAAGGCACGTGCTGATTATGTGCGGTACTAGCGCTAAATTCATGCAGACGTTTAGTTGACGCTGCAGTAGGCCTAGTTGAAGGAATAGCCACAGCTACTGCTGTGATGGAAAACGGGCTCATTAACATCTTCATGTAGATTAAAACGGCTTACCCTAAAATGGCTGGGAGTGTCACGCTATCCCTAGCAGTGGCACATGCAGTGGCGTATTTTACGATTACAGAAATGTTGTACCGATTTCCAAAGCACCTATCAATACTTCCGTCAAGGCGTAGCACCAAACACTTCATCGCACATTTTGGGAAACATTCCTTCACCTCCCGATCTGGTGGCTAGACATGACAACGCCCAAGAATAGGCATGTTAGTTTGTAAGTCGGAGGTATTTCCATCTGAACCCTGAAAAATTATTTCCCTAAACCCATGGAAAAAAAGAAAATCGAATTTACACCTGTCATCACATTGCACCCAATCAGAGGAATGGTATCAGATTGGCCTGGCGCTCAATACTCCCTTACGCTTAATCAGAGCTTGGTCTGGCACCAGCTCCAGACAAAACCATTTATAATCTCCTGTCTGGCACATCTGTTTTAGTCTGCTCTCTCTCAACCAGAGTGCACCACCTGTGGCTCACCCCTGGTGGATCTTTTTCACTGTTTGTGAATTGCACACAAAGCCCTTACTGGTAGATCCTATTCCCAATTCTTCACTATTCTCACGGGAGGCCACTCTTTGGGCAGCTTACATCACGACATGTGAGTGTCATGATGTCAGTACCGTCTTTTTTAGAGTCGGCGCCGTCTTTTCTTTCTCTTTTGCTCCTTCCCTGTCCTGTGTTTCTGGTGTTGCGCTGGAAAGAAGTGAAGATGGTAAAGAACACCAGATGTTTAAAACTTGCTTCTCATTATTATATCGTGGTTTTGGGAATTAAAACCCCAGATATATTAAAAGAAGATGCATGAAATGGGAAGGATGATATTGGAAACTGGCAAAAAAGGGATGACAGACTTCTGAAGCTATGCTGCCTTTGAGATTTTCAGCTGTTCACGCATTTCTCACATGTGGCTTCGATGCAGCTATGCACATATCACACAAGCGTACTGACTACACAGTTAGTACAACTACAACCGTCATGTACCCAGCCTTCATGTACCCTCTATGACATTTCAGAACATCTGAGTCAGTGTTAGCATCAGTTTATGTTCTTCATGCTGGTGAACCAGTGTGATGAGTTATTTCTACAGAATGAAGCCCTGTCTACCTGGAACAAGCTGCAAGATATATAACTAAAGGGCCCTTTTCAGGGCCAGTCAATCTCTGTCCGGCTTGGATGCACCAACTGATTCCCTTTATCATCAACCCTCAATAAAACTACCAAATGTTTGTACATGTACAAGCAGTCTCATTCAATATCCTAGGAAATGCTTGTCAAGCAATTTCAAGGAGAATTGTTTTTCTGATCTCATAGTAAGGCATTAGGACCACCTTAGTCACACCAAATGCCATTATTCAATGAGAGGAACAAGAGAAATATTTCACTGGGAACTATGAAGTAAACAAAAAAAACAAATGTTTTCAGATACTGCGAGATCATTTCATAAAAAAGCTCAGAAGTTACTATGTGTGGCCACATTTAATCTGTACAAGCATCGTGTGGTTACAAAATTCTGTACCAAACTTAGGTTCAGCTTTCTGGAATAGATCGCGCTGCACAAGCTAGCTCAGTGCATGCGCTTCTGTACCCTGCCAGAGAATATTTTTACCACCAGTATGTTGTAACGTGAAGCGAAATGGTGATTGTATACTCGGGCGCGTCCTGCAGGACCCCAATAAAGTTGTGTCACTTGATCGGTTGGTGTGCTGTAAGCAGAACATTTCTAAGAAAACTCGTATAGTTTGGAGGAGGAATTAAACAAGGAAATGTGTAGATAAAACACTGGATTCACTGGCATTATCCTCACCAAGTCTAACATTGTTTTTCTGGTGAAGCTTTGTGTCTGAACAGCGAGCAGGATAAGCTGGTGAAAACATGCAAAATGGGAAGTCTAGCACAGCAATCTGTGGAGTACTGCTCATTTCAATGAGCATTAATTTCTCAGGCTTTGCTCATTGTTAGCGCTAAGCCTATATTATGTCCACTGCAGGGTGGAAGCCCAACCAATGTTCCCTGTCCTGTATGAGTCAATTTCATATTATGGCTGATAATTTCTCGATCTCATCGGAACTAATCACCTGCCACCCTCTGCTACATTTCATGTGTCCTAATATAAATTAATTGATATTACTGACCTGTCATCCATCTTTTTTTTGTCACTGTCAACTAATGCATTCATTTTTTGATAAACTCTGCTTTCTTCCCATGTCTTAATATTATGCTAGTCTTTTTTCATTATTCTGAAACATTGTCTTTGCTCAGAAGCTAGAAGTTATCAGAAAGAACATAACGACATTCTACCTTCTGAGCATATGGCATCATCAATACGAAAATGTCATAAAAGTGAGAAAACATCCTATCAATATAATATGCCCTAAAATACTGCAGGAGGCAACAAATAAACTGGTATTTGTATAAAGGCAGTGACAAAAACTTTGACTACTGTCACTTATTCTGATTCTTGGGACATCTTTTTTAGCACATCATAACACATAATTACACATTTACACAATTTACACAGAGGAATTGCCACCACGTGCATTGAAGCCACCCTTCAGAATTCATGTGAGCACAAGGATGAGGTAAGCCTTAAAAACCAGATTAAAAGACTAAAGGATGCTGGATATCCCATTCATAACACCCGTGTGCTAAACCCTCCTGCAGAAAGTCAAGTTAAACAAAACAGGGCCAAAATAAAAACAGAATGACCAAAGATTTTTGCATGCTATACCGTACGTACATAAGGTGTTTCACAATATGAAGAAAATAGCGAGCCGATATGAATTTATCTTGTTATTTGCCATCCCTTGCAAGTTTTCAAAAGTGTGTGTACTAAACAGCAACACGAATAGCCATTATTTCACCATTCGTCACGAGAATAGGTATACTGATTGCCAATATAATGTTGTGTGTGAGATACCGTTGACATGTGAAAACGTAAACATAAGACAAACTGGGCAATGCGCCGAAGATCGAGAAAGACAGCATGCTTAAGATGTTAAGAATGGCTATGGTAGTCGCATGGCTATACACTGTAAAGAATGTAAGTGCAGTTCTATGTTTCATAAAACACTGTTTTTGAAAAAAGCAAGAAGAAGAAATGAAAGAGTGACTGTGAAAGCATTTTCTTGTCAGGAAGGCTATGGATCAGTGCATCAGTATACCTTCACTCATCCATTCGGAGACGAGAGTATCTTTTCTCAGTTAAGATTAATTATCATGGTCTCACTGTGTCGTTGTGCATGGGCACTGTTCTTGTACTCTGTATAAAAGTGGGCGTAGTATTTTCAATAAAATTCAGTTGGCAGTCAGCGCTCTTTCCTGTCCTTTTTGTCTCTTCCTGAAGTTCTCGCGCTGTTACTAGAGCATACACTGTAAAGAATGTAAGTGCAGTTCTATGTTTCATAAAACACTGTTTTTGAAAAAAGCAAGAAAAAGAAATGAAAGAGTGACTGTGAAAGCATTTTCTTCTCAGGAAGGTCATGCATCAGTGCATCAGTATACCTTCACTCATCCATTTGGAGAGAGAGTATTCTTTTCTCAGTTAAGATTATATTATCATGGTCTCACATGTGTCGTTGTGCATGGGCACTGTTCTTGTACTCTGTATAAAAGTGGGCGTAGTACCTTCAATAAAATTCAGTTGGCAGTCAGCGCTCTTTCCTAACCTTTTTGTCTCTTCCTGAAGTTCTCGCGCTGTTACTAGAGCACAAGCACGAGGAACAGACTTGCCCAGATTAAGCTATTGTTGACGAAAAGGCAGAGCATGAAAAAACTTCAGGGGCTCAGAACCTCCTCACTACCCGTCTAGTTACGGCCCTGGTCTATGTGTTCCGAGAGTGATGCACTAGTGGAGCTATCTAACTACCTAACGGTGAGGAGGGTTTGTGTATACTCGAGCTTGTTTCATGACATGGTGAGAGGTTGCAGGTTGTTGAAATAATATGCTGTGTGGGAGGTCAAGATTTTGATTGAGAGCGCTGAGTATGAGCCAGTGACATTGGGCGTTCAAGATTTTTTGCGATATTCACTCTAGCCTAGGACCTTGGTTGGTGGTTGACGTGTGCATTTTGTCACATTGTAGTCTGCCATCATAATTTTTTTGCCACTTGGCGTCGGCACTCTTGAGTTGTACCAAAGTAATTAAGCATCTAGGTACAAGTATCTTCTGTCAGTGTTTCAATGAAGAGCTGAATATGAGTAATAGCTTCCATCGATACTTCCGGCATTGGTGTACGCACATTTCTTTTGAAGTTCTCTTGCAAAAAAGACATTAAAGGTATGTTTTTGTGACTTTTTAGTGTTGGCCAGAACTGCTGGTGTGTCCGAAGGGCTCTTCGATTGGTTGGGGTGTTGCCTTGTTCAGGGCCACAGAGCTTTCACACTTTTTTATATTTGCCTTCATAGGAACGCTCTTTGCATGCTTCTTCAGTACTTTGTATTATTCCTAAAGCATTGACTTCCAGATGTTCATTGTGGTGCTTTAATCTAGTGTTCAACTTCTCGCTAGCTTCATTTGCACGCAAAGCAAGAACTCAGGAGTATGGTAACTTTTGCTATGGGTTTTCCCTTCTTCAGTCTACTGTATTTTTTCCTGTGTTGTCTGAGCGCTGACAGCCTCATGCAACAAATTTTTTTGTGCACTCATTGTGTGCCAATGACTTATTTGCCTCCTCAGCTAAAGACTTCTTGTATTATAAGAGAAAGCTTTGTCTGTTCTGGTTTTGTCACTTGCTGATGGTGTATCTTCAGTATCTTTTCTCAGTGTACACTATACTTGAATGGAAGAGCAGCATGACTACCTTCAGCTGTTAGCAGGCTTTTACCTGCTGTAAAACTGATTGATGCTCCTTTCTCGGGCGTTCCATTTTGGATGGTTGGCATGTCATTGCTTCTTTTAAACTATAAATCTGCAGGTGCGCCTTTTCCTGGTTACACCTGGTATATTTCCCCAGTGGTGATGTGCTCCATATATATATATATATATATATATATATATATATATATATATATATATATATATATATATATATATATATATATATATATATATATATATATATATATATATATATATATTGCTAACTTGAGAAACAAGGCCTCTTACGTTAGGTGCACATCAGGTGGAAGAGTACTTCCATTACTTGCCAAGATTGTAGCCCCTTCAGGTGGGAATCATATGCACTGTTGATGTGTCAAATTCACATAGCATAATTCCAAGGCACTCGATCAATATCCAAGGAAAAAAATTATGTTCTTTTGCGTGAGTTTCAGCAACTCATAGTAATTTGTATGTAAATGAATACTTCATCATTCTTGGCTGTCATGTTTTATGGAAGCACGTGTGCTTCGTTAATAACAAAAAACACGCACGCTCAAGCCACTGCAGTGGCGTGAGCGTGCGTGTTTTTTTTTGTTATTAACGATTTGCCCTATGCATTCACGCTCCTTCTTTTTTTGTGTGTCGTACTTCTCGTATCGCGCAGCCTACCGTTTTGGGCACACGTAAAAAAAGTACATAAAGAAGATGCGTTCCATGCCGAAATTCTCGTTCGCAACGAGCTGGGCACCGAAAGGGTGCCCTACGACGCCCACACACTCCGCAACACCTTACCAACCGTTCGCTGCAATGTTGTTGGGAATTCGTGTGGTCGTTGCATGAATATAGCGCGTGCGTGCGTGCGCACGCGCGTCTGTGTGTTAGATCACGCCAACTGCACATGTTGTATGATTCAGTCACCATAACGCAACTGACGACCCCCGCTCTTCCCACACGTCAAGCAGCAGCAAGTGCCGTTAACACGTACTTTGCTGTGAACGCAAAACAGATTCGAATAGGTCGCGTAGATAGCTAGCATGACACATTATACGATAAGATTTGCGTCAGATATTCGACGTCTACATGCACGCGTAAGACAGCGGTATCCGCAGCAGCTTCGTCATACGTACGGATGACACCGCATCGGACGTCACGTCTGACAGAGAAACTTGATCGGTAATTTTTTCTCACCTAAATAGTCTACCTTGCACAACTTCAACCAACGATTATGCATTTCAATGAGCTGTGCATGGTTTAATGACGAAAAGATAGTTCTAATATTGTGCCCGGCACATATATTACTCTCTCTCTAACTTGAAAAATCGGCACGTGAATTGGGGCCAGAACCGCGCCAAAAAGCAGCAGACGCAGAAATTGGCTCATATTCTAATATTATGACATCGTGATGTTGACTTTTCAGCTGACGCCGGCAATAACGGTCAAACGGCGGGCGAATAATGCCGGTCTTATTGGATGGCTCCGCCCATATTGGCTGCTACTTGTACAACCTGGCCCGATGTGTCCGTTCTAATTGGCCGGCACAGCCTATATGGGCGGAAAGTTCTGAAAGCTGGCCCAATATAAGCAATGTATTAGACTGGCACAGCCATCATTGGCGGAATGTTGTCAATGCTGGTCCAACATAGCCGTTCTATTCGGCTGGCACAACCAATATTGGGGGTACGTTGTCAGCGCTGGTCCAACGTCGCCGTTCAAGTTGGCTTGCACAGCCAATCTTGGCGGTACGTGGTAAAAACTGGGCCGTTCGTGGGCCAGGCAATGCCGATCTATTCCCAATATTGGGCCAACCTTCTGTGCTGCCTGGGTCACTTACTCTTCTGAAGGAGTAACCTTGAGCCCCCTTTACGTCCTTTACTTTTTACAATGCGTTAGGTTAAAGAGGCGATGGCCGCCATTGTAGCTTCAGTAGTAGAGCATGGGACGTGTTACTAGAAGGTCACAGGTTGTCTCGCAGAAGGTCAGCAAGTTGTCTATTTGTTTACAATTATGATAACTTCTTAAAACGTTCGCTATACTTTCGCCTGCAAGTTGTCTTTTAAGTTTCATCACAATTGTGTCTAATAAAAAAAACGAATCATTAAATATACATTTCTTAGTCGCACTCACACGCTCATGGTTGCTATGGCAGAGCAGCACTGATGCTATTACTTATCAGTGGAACAAAAGAATTTTACTGATGTAGGAAGTTGTTTGATCAGTACATACTGCGTTTTCTCGTACCAGCCGCAATGGAACGATCAATTATTTAAATTTCAGGTCAAGAACAGCTGGAAACAACACGAACAATAGATCTTATGATTTAGGGCCCCTGCTTATCAATAGCCTAATCCACAATGCTAAAACACACGGTGCGATTGCATCGCATAAATGGCCCTCATCACAAAGAGTATATGAAGAACATTTTAATGCAGATGTGTCAGAAATTTTTTTATATATTGAGGCTATAAAACAGTGAAGGAAAAGTTTGCTGCTGTTGTTTGTTTCCTGGCACGCAGCCAAAAGTAACCACAGTCGAAAGTGCGGGGGGGGGGGGTCTTACCGCCCTAGCTTCTCTTAGTGAAGGACTCGAGCCCCGCTTGCCTGGAGGGAGATACGTCTATGTTATGCTGATATCTAGTGTGCTTTCTGCTTGAGGTGCGCGCTGCAAGTTTCGAACTGCTTGCCGTTTTTCGAGTGACATTACACTTTGTTGCGGTAGCATTCATTACTTCGCCCCCCTGGAGAAATGAGGCACAGGAAACACTCGCCTACTTCTCTTAAGCAAATGTCAACGTCATGTTAGTTTACTGTATGGTTACCAGATGCAACATGAGGAAGCAACATGTATGTTTCCCAGCTGTTGTGGTTTGGCTGCCAGTTTCATGTCGCCTCAAAGTAACTGTCCTGATTGTGTCCCATCTGTGACCGTCCTGTATATATCCCACCTGTTCAGATTTCGCGGTCGCTTTTATGTTGTTTCAATATCTTCGTTCTGTGAGTGTCTTATAAGTGGTTACTTTTTATGGAAACCTCATGTTAGGCCCGCGTCCCCGTTCTCATGGTGTGGCATAATGCGGCTACTGTAAGTGAGATCTGCATAGACATACATACAAATTGCAAATTAATAATTTGTCATAAATTATACTACAGCCTAGAGCAGCTACACATCATATTTGAATATTTACAGATGATATTCGAAAAAACAACCGTGAGTGCCTGAAGAGAAATAAGATTGACAGATCAGTCTTTATCCCTCGAAGCTTGAACACAGCATTACCACTTCAAAAAATTTAATTTTTCAGCGTCTTTCAAGGTAAGAGAGACTACACTTTTTGCTCAAAATCGCACTGATCATGACAGTATTTTCTGATTAAGAGGCAATTTTCAAGGCATTTGAAACATTATAGGCTAATTAGAGAAGCTCTACATACCCACTTTAGCCTTGTGTTCTACGATATGCGAAGTTAATGACAGTGACAGGTTGCGCTTTATAGGCTAATAAAAAATGAATGCAGCCTTACGGAGTTTGAAGAAGGAACAATCATAATTTCAAAACTCAGAAAACACGCACTATTGCATATTATTGCAAAAAACCTTGAATGTCATTAACAACATCAACACACACTTCTCAGAGCTGCTAAAAAGTACCTCCATGCTAAAACAAAAAATTATTGCAGTAAACAAGAAATCTGACAAACACAACATCAATGCACTAGTAGAAACAGCTGGTTGGCTCTAAACTCCAATACATAGCCGGCCGCTTCGCCACAGTGGTCCAGTGGCTAAGATACTCGGCAGCTGACACGCAGGTCGTGAGATCGAATCCGTGCTTCGGCAGCTGCAATTTCGATGGAGGCGGAAGTGCTGTCGGCCCGCGAGCTCTGATTTGGGTGCATGGTAAATAATCCAAGGTGATCAAAACTTTCGGAGCCCTACACTACGGCTTTTCTCATAATCATATAGTGGTTTTGGGACGTTAAACCTTAGATATCAATCTAGCCGGCATCACTGGAAGCAATACTACAGCCCACAATCAGTAGACAGTTCACGTTACCCATGACTGCTGAACTAAAGACCATTGAATCAAACTCCAGCTGCGTTTTGCTGCAATTTTGATCGAGGAAGAAATGCTCGAGCCCTCTATGCTTAGACACGGGTGAAAATAAAGAATCCCAGATGGTCAGATTTTTTTAGTCCTTTACTATGGCACTCTAATAATCGTTTTGTCATCTTAACCCGCTAAACTCAGAAAAGATTATTCTCAATAACACAGTAAACTCAGCACATAATATTCTCATTGCACTTGACAAAAAATACAGCAAGAAGATATCACTCTCCAGTTAAAAAACATCATCATTCACCCCCGCAATCCTTGTATGGGCTCAAGTTACGGTACTTTATAATGCTTTTCACCAGTTATTAACAATGTTAAGCATAGGTATGTATAGCTGTGACATATAACGCTTGGTTAGGTATTGGCAAACTTAGTTATCACGAAGTCCCTACTGAAACGTTCCGTAAGATGCGGAGACCTCAAGTACGGAATTATTGGAATATGGAAGACGTATAATGCGGACTCCGCAACTTATGGAAAGACGTATCATGCGGAAAAACTGAAATGTGTGCATGTTATGTCTGAATCTAGTGCAAAGCAATATAATGTGTAAATTGAATAGACGTCCACATTTTGAGTACATGCAATACTGTGTACAAATCACAATATTTCTTAAATGTGCATGATGAGGGATTGAATCATCGGCATCTTTCTAATTGTCGTGATGCGGAAGCAAAATTACCTTTTAAATAAAATACATTACAAAACTACTAAATTAACATGCTAGCAATCATAAATGGTGGTTACATTGCAACACATTAATGCAGTGTTCTATGCAAGACTTAAAGAACTTATAAAGTTATTATTATCAATAGAGAAGCAATAATATACACATCAGCCCTGCTATAATTAATATATTTTTTTATTTGTCTGTATGCTCCAGCTGTGAATAGTGACATTGCAGTGTTGATCATACACAAATGAGGTGAGTGCACCGTAATTTCACGAGCTCCACCTAAGCCACAGGATGGTGGCACAAAACACAATATAACAGCAATTTTAGAACGAATTGTTTAAACATAAATAATAATCATAGCACTGTGAAAGTGTGGCGCTGTGTTTATCTCATGAATGCCTTGTGGAGATCGGCGAAATGCTGCTTGAGGCTCCGGCACCACTGTAAATTTCGAAGGTCACTGCCATAGAACCTATGTGTCCTTCATAGGCACCTGGAAATGAAAATAATTGGCACAAATAATGTAAGAGACACATGTTAGCACAATAGTTCACATGCACAAGAATTATAACACACAGAATGAACCTGAAAATGTAAGGCACACAATACTTCATGTTATGCATATGTGAATAATGGAAGAAATGAGTGTATAAATTAGTTCTGCCACATCAAAAAAAACAGCATGCTTATTACAGTGAAAATAACCAGGTTGTCACGATTTTCAATGGTAGAGAAAATTGATTAATATGTCCTTATAAAATTATGATTTAAATGCTTCCTGCACAGTAAAACTTTGGGAACTGCAAATGAAAGCTCTCAATGTACATTTATAGTGTGTGCAAGTACATCTGCTGCCTTTATACTATATAGTTTGTGCACAAAATTGGCATCTTGAACAATTTTGAGAGTTAAACCTATGCAACTTATGAATGTTAAAATCACCATGAAAGCAAGCAGGACCAGGCAGGTGCCACTAAAAATCTGTGCAAGCCAGATAACTATAACCGAACTGCACACATATAGGGGAACAAGAGTAACAGAAATTCTGCTGCTGACTCGCATGTCGCGGTATCAAACCCCGGCTCCATTTCCGATGGAGGCAGAAATGCTGTAGGCACGTGTGCTCAGATTTGGGTGTACGTTAAAGAACCCAAGTGGTCGAAGTTTCCAGTGCCCTCCACTACGGCGTCTGTCATAATCATATAGTGGTTTTCGGACGTGAAACCCCACATATAAATCAAGAATAACAGAAATAAACTGCCAGCAGAAAAGTTGGGTGCATGTGCTATTTGTAAGTGCTTACACCTTACTACTACAGCATGCTCATTCCATTTCAAATACCGATATCGAAAATAACTGCTCTATTAGGAATGTGAAAGGTAAGGTAGAACTGAACGACTCTACAAAAAGTGACCCTATTATGACATCACGTTTTATTGTAACAAAATTGACTAAGACTCTCAAATATCATTATGCAAGGAAAAATTCTTCAAACGAACAATCAAGTTTGAAGTCATAATTTTTAATATGGCTACTATGACTATAACCGAGAAATCGACCTCATAATGGTAATGTTAGTTTTTAAGGCCTATGTTCACTAGACAATGAACTATACCACAAAAAGCAAAGCGTTCAGGCAAAGCACCACACAAAAAAAGAAAGCAGTCCTTTTTGTTATTACCTACAATGCCTTTAAAATGGTATTTTTACCTCTACTTTCCACTTTTTATCTAAGTAACTGGTGTGAAACAAGTTAGCTGAAAATGCACTGTGCCTCCAAAACCTGTTGCTTGAATCTAAATTTTTAAAAAATGGTGAAGCTTGCACTAAATTAGGCTCCACAAGCCTTGGAACAGCGAGACTACATGACTCTTAAGACTACTTTGGTTACTTTTGTTTTGTTTCTGGGCCTAAGCATAAAGACAAGGGCTTAACTGAATTGTGCTAACAAACAATGCTTTTGAAATCGCCCGAG
>NW_023609583.1:0-19452 GCF_013339725.1 Rhipicephalus microplus | reverse complement strand
CCACGTATCCTGGCTGAAACCTTGCCTTTCACAAGTTCTCTCAAAGTTGACGAGAAACAGCCCAATGTCCTCCCCTAGCTTGTACGATCTCATTAGGTCCGTCATTTTGAACCTGACCCGCTCTGCGGTACCGGATGCCTCGCTGCCTCCTGTTCTACTATTATGGCTAATCTCTAGCTCGAGGCGCTTCATTTTCAAGCTCGTGCATTCGCATCTTATCTGCCTCGGCTTCTGCCGCTTTCCTTTCGGCCTCGGCCGCGGCCGCCTTTCTTTCGGCCTCGGCCGCGGCCGCCTTTCTTTCGGCCTCTGCCGCTTGCCTCTCCTGAATCTCCTCGACACATTCTGACAGCTCGTCATCCTCCGCCTCCAATGCGAGAATCGCCTCTATCAGCTCTGGCTTTCTTTGAGAGTCCGACACCTCCAGATTCAACTCCCTTGCAAGAAGCAACAACATGGACTTTCGCAGGGATTTCAGATTCATGGCTGCCTCCAGTACCGCTGTCTCTGTTCCACAAAGATTCCTGTCCTGCAACTAATTAACCTTGACGGCAACGACAGCTCTAGATACCTGCCTTGCCTCAAGTTTTCCGTTAACTTAGTCTAGAAATAAAGCTTCAAAAGCTCTTACACGGAATCCTGCCCTGTCACTGTTAACCTTGACGCCACTGACAGAAAGAGCTTAACCAAGCTATCACACAATTTCTGCCTGACCCAAGTTACCTGTTAACCCAATGACCAAGACAGCCCCTCTCTACCAGCTTTTACTTAACACATAGAGTAAATGCCTGGTAAAATTTAACAGAGAAAGCCGGCACTCACCCAGTTCGCAGTCATGTCTCCGGCGTCGTGCCTCTCAGAAGTGCCGTTCGATCCCTCTGGAAGTCGATGAGCTCGTGTCCTCCTTCTCCTGTCGTCCCGTTGTTGAACTTCGGGCTCACTCGTCCAGTGGTCGCTTTCGGGGTTATCGGCATCCCGCCGCTGCCATCCAGTGTGGGACTCCGGGTCCTGGCCGGTCTCGTTTTCGGTAGCTGGCCCGTCGCAGGATCCATCGTCCAAAAATTCAGTGAAAAGAAGCGCCCGAACGAACAACAGAGATTTATTTACATGTGGAGAAGTGGTCAACTGACCCAAAGAGAGAAGAGTGAGTGTGATACAAAACGTCTTCGGCATTTTATAGCGCCGCGCCGTTGACACTGGGCGCCCCGTCCGCATCGTCAGCCAATATGGTGTCTCCGGCACCTCGGCCACGAGAGAGGGGGAAACACACCTCACAACACATGGAGTAACCCAACCTAACACGAGGTCCGTATATGGTCACGGCGCCCTAAAATGTTACCAAACATGGTCACGAACGCACAGCAGACCCCGGAGCTCTCCCGGCGAGAGGAGGAACCCGAATGGGGAGGTGGCGGTGGACGACACCGTCGGTCAAGAACCGGTTCTCCCCCAAACTCTTCCTGCTTGGCTCCCCAGGGCCGGTCGTAACACTGTGTACGAAAGCAGCATTGTTTCAGGCGACAAAACAGAAATAATACCTAGAGTTGTACAGCGCTAAGTCGCTACTTGTTCCAACCGCGTGTTGAGAAGACCTACTGCCGCACATGATTAAGCCTGCTGGAGCACCACGCGCTGTACAGTAAATAGAAGGGTACATTCCCCCCACATACATTGTACCTCGGTAGTGGTGCTTTCCTGATTGTACATGCACCCTTTGTAGTCGTGAAGCTCGATGTTTTTGTCATGTACTTTATCCTTGGTTGGAAGTCAATAAACTTCTCTTTGTTGCTATCTGTGCCGGGGCAATCGCTTCTCGGCTTTTGGATTTCACGGTCAGACCAGGTTCTGCCGGCTTCGTCGCCTCGTGCGAGCGACTGCCACCTCTGGGTCTCAGGCCTTCCAGCCCGGAGCCCCCCACCCCTATGCCGGGAGGAGCACGGTTGCCGGTCCACGCTACCTTCCCGGAGCCCGCCTGCAGCCCACCCGACTCCACCTGATCCTGAGCGGCGTCTCCCCAGGCTTAGCCGCAGATTTACCAGAGTGCAGCTCGACGGCACGCTACTAGTTTTCTACAAGTCACGCCCCCTTCTGCTGGCAACACCCCTCCAGAATGGCGGCCACTACCGACCTACCAGTGCGGGAGAACTGCTTCCTCTTCACAGCACCGGACGGCGACGTATCTCTTGATGATCTTATAGACGCTATTGAATTAGAAGCTGGCGATGATAGTGTTCTTGTTATGCAGCATACGGGCGGGGCCAGATTTCTCGTCTATACACGTAACGCCAGCCAGGCAACAAAGTTAATGGTGGCGGAAGGTTTCAAGGTTATTGGAGTAAGCGTACCGGCTGAGGCCGTCGGGCCGCCGGTCACGTACGTCAATGTTTACCGATACCCCGCCTACCTGTCTGACGAGATACTTGGCAATGCCCTAGCACAGTACGGCAAGGTGCGGGGCATCTCGTTTGCTACTGTGGCCACCCGACAAAATAGGTTGAATGACGTCAGAGTCGTAAAAATCGAAATGAGTAAGCCGGTGCCCAACTTTGCGACCATTGCAGGGCACCGGGTCATGTTCGAATATAGAGGCATGAAGCGGTGCGCGTGCGATGTAGTGAGGTGGGCCACATGGTGACCGCATGCTCCGCACCATACTCCAAACGATGCGGAGCTTTCGGTCATGAAACTGAGGGCTGTTCAGCCGAATGTAAGCGTTGCGGGGGTCACCACGGAACGAAAGAATGTTTTAGGAGGCGCTCTTATGCGTCAGCCGCTCGTGGGTTCCCCTCGGTATCGGACCTCGCGTCGAACTCGGTCCAGCCGAGTGGCTCCCCGTTGCAGAAGCCAGGCGAACCCCCCTCTCGCTTACAAGTGCTCGAACCCAGGACCGTGGCCCGCGCCCCCCCACGGCATCCCTCCCTCCAAGGCCGCGAAACGGATGCCAGCTTGCTCACAGGAAGCACCACGGCGAATTCATCCGCCAACGAGGAAGACAAGCTCGAGAAGACTGACGATGCCACCACCATGTCATCGGAAACGGGATCGAGCGACCTCGAAACCGTCTCGGCCCAATCGTCCCCGTCTATGCCATCCGTCCCCCCGTCAGTTCAAGATGAAGGCCACAACTTCCCGGCGCTTGCCGAAACTTAAAAACGAAGTGAGCCCCCCCCCCCCCCCCCCCCCCCCCCCCCCCCCCCCCCCCCCCAATTGCCTCCCAAACACCCGTTAACGTGTTGGCCCGAGTGTGCGCCCAGGACTTGGACGACGCTACCAATGACCCCGGCAGGGACGAATTGCCCATCGTGAGTCGCGGGTATTACGCGCTCCCTGACGACCAAGACCGTGCTCAACTAAACCAGCCCCTCTCCTTTGTGCCCCCCTCCGGTAAACCGTCGCCCTACACAGACCGCCAGCTTGACCCACTCGCGTCCCAGCGGGTGCCAGGCCGCGAGCTGAGAGCTCGTTCGCGCTGCGCCGACACCAGGGAGAGGAGAACAAGAAAGAAACGAGAGGGAGAGCCACAAGCAGAGAGGCGCGACAACGCCGAATTGGGCCAGAAGCGACGGCGAGCGACAGCGATGCCCCACCGAAGGCGAAGACGCAGAAGCTCGGCCAAAGCGCCGCAGGCAAAGGGGAACCACCCCCTAAAGCCAGCGAGCCGATCTGATAACACCTTAGTAACGTTGACCTTCGCTTCGTTACAGACGGCAGTCCCGTGCGCGCCGGCGCCGCCGTTTACCCTTTCCTGTTTCACTCCCCCATGCGCTGCCTCCCCTTGCCCCCACCCCTCCCTTCCACACACTCACGTACCCCCCTCGTTTCCACTTCACCATAGTGCGACTGATGGCTGACCGAATACGTTTCGCCACTGGGAATGTTCGCGGTTTCCGCGACACGACGAAACAAACCACGGTAGTTTCCTTTGCGAAAGCCCGCCGCATCGACTTGTTGTTCGTCCAGGAGACGAATTTCCGATCCCCCCTCGACGTCACTCGCTCGCTTCCGCAGCCTCTGTCGCGTCGAAGCCTTCTTCTCATTGACGAGGACCAGATCATGCGGGGTTGGGGTTGTGTTCGTCACCGGGAGGTTTAGGCAAAAAGCCCATTGCGTGTTTGGCGCTGGCGGCCGCACATTAATGCTTGACATCTTCATCGACTGGCAGAAAGTCCGGTTTGTGAACGTGTACGCGCCAGTAACTAGATCGGAGACGAACTCCTTTTTCAGGGAGCTTGGCGAGTACCTGCTGGCCCCCCTCCCGCACGTAGTCCTTGGAGACTTTAACTGTGTGGTCGACACTGCGAGGGATATCCGGGGACCAGGTTGCGGAGGCTCAGCCTACCGTGCAAAAGAACTGATGAAAGTTCACGAACGCCTCCGACTTTCAGACGCATGGGTCCGCCTCCACGACGACGACTTCAGCCCCACCCGCGTGTCGAGGGTCAAGGCTAGCCGTCTAGACCGCGCGTACTTACCGGAGCTCCTACTTCCATCCCTAACAGCGTGCGAGGTGGTTCCGTTACCACCCCCTCAGGCCGCTCTGTCTGATCACGCGCCACTGCTAGCAACCCTCCGTGCAAAGCCTGGCCCCAAACCAGCCGATGCATCGTGGCGCCTGGATTCTGCGCTACTAAAGGATCCGGTGTCTGCACCACAGATCGAGATGCTCATAGAGGCCTCGATTAGAGCATCCCCTCACGTAACATCGACTACCTGGGACGACCTCAAGGAGGCCTGGAAGGAGCTCCTCCAAGACGAAGGCCGTAAAAGGAAAAAGCGCTTGACGTCCCAGATGAACCAGTTACTGCGAAGAATGCGTATCATTCAGTGTGCTGACATCCTCACCTCCTGTACACGAGATTACCTAGCCTCGCTCAAGGTGCAGTACGAACGGCTTCTTCGGGCAGCGACTGGCGAAAAGCGCGCGACTTGGGCCACCTCGAACGAGCGGCCAGAGGTAGTCCCGCGCGAAGTAAGGGGAAACGGCTCCGTGCGTATTGCAGAAGTAAAGCGCCCAGATGGTACCCTCTCGACAGACCCGGTAGAGATCGAGGCGACCTTTTTGCACCACTTCAAGACAGCCTTTCACGAGCCGGACGCCACAATGATTGCCTCGGAGCCAGCCTCCCTGTCGAAGCTGTGTAAATTCCTTAAGCGTCTGGAAGACCATGAATGCCCGACTATGTGCGGCGCAGCGACGTTACCAGAATTGAGGGCCGCTATCCAGTCAACGCCACCAAACTCGGCTCCTGGTGCGGACGGCCTCACAGCGGGCTTCTACGCCACCTTTTTCGAGAGCCTATGTGAACCGCTCCTAGCCATAGTCAACACGGTCCTCGAGGGACACGCGAAACCTGCCTCCTTCGGCATGGGGCACGTAGTCCTCATTCTTAAAGAAGGTGCACCGTCGAACGACCCTGCCTCTTGGCGCCCGATCACGTTGTTAAATGTAGACTACAAGATCGTGGCGTCAATCTTGAACAGCCGACTAATGACCTTTCTGCCGGATATTACTGCTCCGCACCAGGCTTGCGCAGTCCCGGGCAGATCAATGTTCACCATCCTGACCACGACAAGGGACGTGTTCCAGTACGCTTCGGAGAAAAGAGTCACTGGAGCCTTTTTTTCACTTGATCAGGCCAAGGCTTTCGATAGGGTCAGGCACACCTACCTGTTCAAAACCCTGCGAGAGTTTGGCCTACCGGCAAGCTTTGTACAAGTGATAAGGCTCCTGTACTCATACCTCAGGTGCCACGTAGTAGTAAATGGCTCCACGACGGACACCTTTCAGTACACGAGAGGGATCAGGCAGGGGTTCCCGCTTGGCCCAACCCTCTTTGTACTCGCGATAGAGCCGCTACTTACATCCCTGGCAAGCGATGCGCACATCCGGGGCCTTCCTCTCACAGGAACTGCGGACCTGAAAGTCTTCGCATACGCTGACGATATCTCCCTTTTTGTGTGAAATCCAAGCATTCTCGAGCGCTTTCACCAAGTATTCGCGTCATACGCCCTAGCATCAGGTGCACAGCTAAGAGAGAGGAAGTGTAAAGCCCTCCTATTCGGCCATTTCCCGGCGCACAGGATCGGCAACTTCGAGGTAGTCACCGCTGTTAAGGTCCTCGGTATATACTTTTCCAGCGAGGGAGTTACGGCCTCAACGTGGTCCCGAGTCGTGGACAGGGCTGCACAAGTGTCAGAGAGCGCTAGCCTACAAGGCCTGACGCTATGCGAGAAAGCCGTAGCCGTCAAAACAAGCATTTGCGCCCTACCCTCGCATGCGAGCCGAGTAGCGGTGATGCCCACAAGAACGGCAAGCCAGTTGACCAAACTCATTAACGCATACCTCTGGGATGGGAAACCACCACCATTGAAGCAAAGCTTGCCACAACTGGCAGTGTCAGAAGGGGGTCTTGGCCTACCACACGTGTTGACCACGAGCAGAGTCCTGGCCCTGAAAACCGCCCGCATGCTCGCGCGCGCGAGCGATTACCTAGGGCGCAACCTACTCCTCTACTGGAGTGGAGTGAAGCACGACTAGCTGGATGCAGGCCGCCACACCGGGCCCTTTGCTGAGGCACCCGCGCCCTTCTATAAAACGGCGTCGGCTACCTGGCGCATGTTGAGGCAAGAAGTGCCCGAAGGCGATGTGGATGAGGACCAGCCAGCGCGCATCGTTGAAGCCATCACGCGGAAGCAGCTGAGCGACACTGAACAAAAACGAGCTGAGCGCGCGAGGCGCGAATTACTCTCGCTCCGTTGCGGCACCCCTCGTGATGCACAGGATTTCCTCCTGAAAAAGGCCTGGGCCGTCCTCCCCACCAGACAACGCCTGCATAAATTTGGAATAGTCACGGATGCACGTTGCCCGAACTGTCACGCAGTTGAATCGCAGGATTACGCGTTGTTCCAATGCGTGGCTGTGAAACCCGTATGGCGGATGGTAGCACACTCCTTCGGTATCCGCCCACCTCCCCACCACAAGCGCAACAAAGGTGCCTTCTGCCAACTTGTGCTGATCTTCACGATGCTAGCTATTTGGCAAAGGAGATCGCTAGCGGAGGCACGTAGAAAGCCTGTGCGGAGCGCGTTTCCGGCAGTCTCGCGTATCCGGCGGTTGCTATGGGCCCACCTATCCGGCGAACTCGAGGCCAGCGGCGAGAAAAACTTCCTTTGTCGCTGGCATACCAATTTCTTTTTTCTAAGGAATGGCAAGCTAGCCGCCCCAATCACTACCTGGTGACCCCCTCCCGCTGTCTAGCACATGCAGAAGGGGACTTGTATATATATATATATATATATATATATATATATATATATATGTATGTGTGTGTGTGTATATCTGTATCACCTTTTTCATTTCATCACCCCATTGTCGTTGTTATTTGTAATCGATTCGGGCAAAGTGTTGGTCGACACTTGAGTTAATTTTTGTATAGCGCCTTCTTCATTGATTGGCACCTTCAGTCAGTTTTTTAAGCGCAGATTGTTGCTGATGCCCTATTTGGGGGGAGACAAGACCCCCCCCCCCTCCCTTGTACCCTCCTGCCCCCCCCCAGCCTCAAGGCCTCTTTTATACTTCCGGGCATGCACTTACCGTGTACGAAAGCATCATTGTTTCAGGCAACAAAAAAGAAATAATACCTAGAGTTGTACAGCGCTAAGTCACTACTTGTTCCAACCGCGTGTTGAGAAGACCTGCCACCGTGCATGATTAAGCCTGCTGGAGCACCACGCGCTGTACAGTAAATAGAGGGGTCCATTCCCCCACATACATTGTACCTCGGTAGTGGTGCTTTCCTGATTGTACATGCACCCTTTGTAGTCGTGAAGCTCGATGTTTTTGTCATGTACTTTATCCTTAGTTGTAAGTCAATAAACTTCTCTTTGTTGCTATCCGTCCGAGACTGCTATCTGTGCAAGACTGCTGCTGTAATTGGACTTTCCGTTTCCCGAGCACAGGTTCACCCAAATAAACAGTTAAATCCCAACAGGAAGTCTCCTGTCTTCGGCCACGTCACGATCCCGTGACATCTGGTGGAGGTGCTGTTTCTTCCATGTACCGGACGCCTCCGTCAAGCCGTGAACCCAGCCCACGCCGTGAAGACACCGACGCCAGCAACGAGCAGCGAGTTAGCCGCAGGCAACAAGGTCTGCCACCGGAGTACGGGCTTTTACTGGACAAGGCTCGGAAAACCAAGACGTTGACGTCGACCACGGTGACCATGTCAACGCCGGTTCTACCTGCACCACTCCTGCTCCGGCAACCCAAAAAGCCGCCTACTTTCCGCGGTTCGCCACTGGAAGACGCGGAAAGCTGGATCGGAAGGTTCGACCGCGTCGCCGCCTTCAATGACTGAACAGACGAAGACCAGCTACGGCATGTGTATTTCGCCTTGGAAGATGCTGCTCGGACCTGGTTCGAAAATCAAGAGCGAAGCCACACAAGACGTGGGACGCCATTCTTCCGTATGTGACCTTCGCATACAACACGGCGGTGTAGGAGACGACGCAGATATCTCCATACAAATTAGTCTACGGAAGGAGCCCGGCAACGACGCTCGATGCCATGTTACCCAACGTCACCGACGAAGAAAACCTCGATGTGAGCGAGTACCTTCAACGCGCCGAAGAAGCCCGACAACTTGCGCGTCTTCGTATAAAGAATCAACAGACGACCGACAGCCACCGTTACAACCTTGGACGACGCTTCGTGGAATACCAGCCCGGTGAACGTGTTTGGGTGTGGACGCCGATACGCCGACGTGGACTAAGTGAAAAGCTTCTGCGACGGTACTTCAGACCGTACAGGGTGGTTCGACGTCTCGACCCACTTGATTACGAGGTTGTTCCCGACGGCATCACGAACTCTCAACGACGCCGATCGCGACCTGAAGTCGTCTATGTCGCGCGCCTCAAGCCGTTTCATGCGCGTTAACAAACTGAAACAGCGTTTTTTGTATTATTGTTGTATCGTAATTTACTCATTGTACTTTCTTGCATTATTATTGTACCTTCATCTTTAGTTAAAGCATCGGGACGATGCCTTTTTTTCAGAGGGGGGCAATGCCACGTTCCATTTCCCATGTTTTTGTTATCGTCCCAAAACACCACACGATTCTCAGCGCAAAGCGCACCTGCAGTTTTCGAGAAGGTTCCGGACTGTAGTAGATCATTTCGATAAGATCACGCCCACTGTGCGAACGCTAGAGATTGTTCTGGAACCTACGCCACCACCAGCGATAACGTTAGAAAATTCGACGGCAAGAGTATAAATACCGATGTGCTTCGCCGCTTGTCAGTTGTTGATCGAAGGCCGACGCTCCGTTCGCCGCTATCAGTCCGAGACTGCTATCTGTGCAAGACTGCTGCTGTAACTGGACTTTCCGTTTACCAGGCACAGGTTCGCCCAAATAGACAGTTAAATTCCAACACGAAGTTTCCTGTCTTCGGCCACGTCACGACCACGTGACCATGGAGTACTAAAAGTATGGAAAAGGCAAATACGTATGGCTGCAATGACAGCTCGAAGCAACGGAGGGCTTACGCAAACGACTACGAGGCATAGAGCTATGAACCCTTGGTTTCAGCGGTAGCTGCTCTCTTTGGAGTTTGGCAATCGTGTCATGTCTTTGACTGCTTCCCGTCTAACTCGAACCTCTCAGCATGGAGAATCAACGTAGAGGCAGCATTCTGTGACCCAGCTAAAGCCCAGCAACAACATAGAACCCCAATCGCCTAGCTGAGGCATAGAAGGAATCTAGAATACTTTTCAGAATCATCCAGTCTTCGAAGCCTTGAGTAACTTTGGGGAAGTTTTACAGTTTTCTTAATATTCGGAAAATCAAAAGTACTGGCATGGAAGAGAAAGACATAACCTAAAAAAAATAATAGCTAAAGAGAGAAGAAGTAAAGAATGGATAATATGACATTGCTCTAAGTGTGTTCCTAAGAACTGTGTTGCGCGTTAGAAGATTAACAGTTAGCTCATTGGAAACCTTCAGTGCCGAGGGGGGCTTTAGTCACTTTTCCAGGTCCTTTACCTCCGATTAAGGACAATTGTCAGCTCCGTTTAACGTATCTATCAAGTTCTTCCTTGCACGTACTGAAAAGGTAAAGCTGACAGAAATATTGGCGATCGATTTTTCGCTGGTATACCATCGTCGCGTTCTGAGCTGTTGGCCACTTCAACGGTGTCAGTAAGAGGAATGACTGCTGTTTTCTCTTTGTCGTTGTTATTGCTTCTAAGCCTTTCATCAGTGCTGTCGTCCTGGTAGCTATATACAAAATGTTCACTGGAGTGTAAGCAATGTATCACGGAAAGTCGTGAGGTAAAGCCACTATTGCCTCAGTAGCCCTGAAGCGTGAATCGTATATATAAATTTGAAGAATGCGTGCATCTACATACCTTTATTAAGCCATTTTTGGCGACTGTTCTAAGCTGCACTTTATCTCGTCAAGCCTACATCAAGTTCGATGCATGAAGCGGAATACCCCGCCGTACGAATTTTTGCGTTTCTTTCATTGCTTTGCCGCCCCTCCCCTTCAAGAATACTGAATACTTTAAGGAAAATACTAACACAGTCATTCGGATATGCAAAACACATGTTTTATAGTCATGAGCGTCACTTTCAGCCTTACAGCACAGAAATAAAAGGCAAAAAATGAGCTATACCTCGATAGAATGATTCGTTTTTTTTATCGATAGTGAGCGAGAAGAAAGAAACAGCTGCAGCCTTTTTGCTCACTGCTCAAGCCCGAGGCAAATTGCTTCCGTTGCGGTCATCACTGCATGGAACAGGAATAGAGATATGAGTTTGGTAACATTTTTTTCTCTCTGTTATTTTTGTAGTTCCTGGGATGCGTTCATGTTTCTCTATTTCAACCGAGTGGGTGTTGTTACGTGCACGACGGTGTTTTTTCGCATATAAAGATTAATGAAAGATTCAGAGTGACTCAAACGGGAATGGTGAATGTTGTGCACAATATATTATAAGCGCAAGTGCAGTAATAAGTTGCGAATCAGTTGTATTTTTTTGTTTTTGTTTTCTGCTCTGCTTAGTTGTAAACTTTGTTTCTCACAGTTCATACGCGTTCAAGCTTTCATAAAATAAAAAAAATAAAAATGAATAGTATTGTGTGTAACTCCTTAATGGCATGAAAGCAAAAAAGACGGCGCACTGAAGTTACCTTGTCTCATAGGCTTTTTTCAATAGCTTGAAGTCACCGACTATGCTGACGTCAGTGCAGCAGAACCTCTACTCACGTAAGAACGCACGTGTACGCTGAACTAAAGCTATTCCCCCCCCCCCCAAAAAAAAAATTAGTAAAGTTCCACCAACGATAACTACAAAATCTTTTTTAATTACGGAAACTTGCGTATCTAGGAACATTGCAGATTTATTTTCACTTTGTGGGTTTCAACGTACAGATTGTGCTAGTTTGGTTCGAGAAAGTTGAACAATATCTTGCAAAACAGTACGTAAATATTAACATTAAACAGCATTTAAACAGTAAAATTAAACAGTATTTGAATAGCAATAATGCGATAGTGTTATTCTGTTAACCCCTTTTTTGTGATGTGGTCATGTTAACATCTTTCTGGTGAAGTTGTTGAATATAGCTTAGAAACACACTGTTGCTAGTTCAGTTCTCACTACATGTGTCCCTGTCAGCATTTTTCTGTGTGCTATGTATCACTATCTATACTAACTCTATGTAATAAAAAAAAACGCTACTCCTGTTATTTTGTGAGAGATAGGATCAACCCTTTATTCGGATATTCCTTATTGTGCGATCCCAGCATAATACTGATAATCCATGCTCGTTTAGCATACAAGTCAAGATTACTTTGGCATTTCGTTTGAGGTAAAAAGCTGCCCGATTCTTTCTAAGCTACTTTGGCGTGTGTATTTGAACATATAAAAGTATGTGTACTCGGGCAAATTCATCCTAAACTGCGACTTGAAAGCCATAATTCTTAGATTCCAACATTTTAGTTTGTGCCTTCGGAAGTAAATTTTCATCATCCACTCGAATTTTTATTTAAACCGTGTAAGTGATGTCTCCACCGAAGGTTGAAATTGCGGCTCTGAGGTTGCGCTGTCTTTAGCATGGGCGTGTCTCCTGCATTGGTAGGAAAATAAGCACCATGCCACCCACTGTTAGTTCAAATTTTCAATTTCGAATTCAGACACCAATATATTTATGATGTTACTCTATTTGTGAGCACTGCTGTTCATACGGTAATTTATTCTCTCTTGTTTCTATTCCTTTCAGTTTCTATATTTCCACTATATATACACATATCTTGTTTGAGTCCGCTAGCATTCGCTGCTCAAAAGCCAGAACCTCGGGAGTCCGCGCATCAAACGAGCTAAATAATGCAACATCACCGCCATTGAACATGCTAAGTGCAGGGTGTTCTGTACAATTTTTCACAATAGCGTCCATAATCAATAGGTGGAACTTTAGTGCAACTTTAGTTAACAGCGTTAATCAGAATGGTTGAATAGGAATATATACCTATGGCTCTTTTTGCGCGTGTCACGTGGTTCATAAATACAAAGACCTCACTATAACCGCCTTGAGGCCTTGAAGAACATAACGATTGCTAGAAAGCTTTGCACATTGAGTAACGACTTCAAGAGCCACAAGCGCTTCATGAGAACTTCAATAAACCTAAGTTCAGTTAGCTGCTGCACACCACTCGCACTGATTTCTGTGTGTTCGAAGGATATCACTCTAAACGTACTTGCTCTGGGCTGTCTGGAGGGAAGTGCTGCTTAACCTCAAGCTGCCTGTCTGAGAAGACCGCGTGGCCAGGAGATTATGTCACAGAAGTGGTAATCAAACGACAAGTATATATTACCCCGTGGTCCCAAATTAAAAAAAGGAAAACAATGCAGCGTTTACAAAGAGGCTCTATCCTAAAGGAGGGAATGTCACGCTCAGGCGGAACACCCGTTCTTACGGGAATTCGGCGAGACACCATGCCACCGCTGGCGAGATGAGCCCATGATGACGGTCGCGTCAACGAAGCAGCATGGACGAGACGACCACACCCCCCAGAATAGTACGTTCCCCTTCGTCATACATCAGACTGAGTGTGACGTGCAAGCCGTCGGTTGACAGGAGGCAGTCACGGGAAGACTATAGAAGCGCTGTTGCTGGGCGGCCTACATAGGTTAGAATGTACAGATGTGGACACCTAGGGTAGCCTGACAGAGATATGAAGAACTGGAAGCACGTCGCTGCCGATGAATTTCTCGAAAACACAAAAACTATAGGCGACACGAGGAAAAGAAAATATAGTATGGGCAACCTTGCCATCAGGCCTTGCGTGTATGTTGTGGTTTCATCTGCCTATATGAAGTATATAGGGGCCGTTGAAAGCGCTAAACGTTGTCATGACATCAAAATTGCATCGCAAGGCTTTTATATACATTGAAAATCTAAATTGAATTTTATGACTTTGACCAATTTTACGGTGAAAGCTGGCATGAGATGGCAAGAAGGACCGTTTTTTGGCACCTTAGTTTCTGCCGCTACTGTCCGTAACGACTATGGCAATAAACTAAAAAAATAGGTAAAAACGCCGAGAACAGAGCGAGATTTGAACACTGGCCTTGGAATGAGCGCTACCTCGTGTTCACACTCAACCCAATTTTGTATGAAAAGACGGCCACGCCGCATGGGTTCATGGGTCACGTGACACATGAACACGGAAAAGAAGCTATTCGTTTTCATCATCTTCTTCGAGTGATGATAATTTCAATACAGACATTTGTCTTGTGTCCGGAAGTGAACACCATGATGACAGTGAAGTAGTAGCTCCACCGGTGATAGCGAGGACAGCTCGGACGCGAGCATTACGAGTACCCACCAGCGAAGTCGCTCTGCGTTATTCCGTGTTTTGAAATTTTCTACGCCGCCCTAAAGCTTCCCGAGTGAAATACACTGAAAAAGCTTTGCCTACAAAAGTGAAAAAACCTGCTTTATTTGTAAGATTTTTATTTATTAGCAGCAGGTAGCTGGTTTCCTACGTATTGTTTAGACATAAACTTTATTACGTTCATTTGACTAAGTTAGTGGTATAAATATGTTTTCAACATCGCCTAGCTACTTTTTAGTTTAATGAGAATAGGAATGAGCAATAAATATAGGCACCTTTTTACCGGAAATGAAAAATACATAGCGGGTAAGGGGTTAAAAGCCTTCAAAACTTGAGTAACATTTTCGCATGAGCTTGAAAGAGCTCTGTGGCTTCGAGCAAACCTGTGGTGAAAATAAAATTGCGATAAAATGCGCTTTCGGGTTGGTTATGCTTACCACAAGTTTCCAGGGCACCATGCTTCCAAGTTATAGATCGGCGTATTCATTTCAGAAGTCTACTCATGGCATGTTGCACATTTGATATCACTAGCTTACGGATCCTTGATGCGGACTAGCAAAAATGGATAATAAGAGCGTGCCGGCAATACTTTCATATAAAACAGTAGTCGATGCAGGAGCTCTCAAGTACATATGTAGAATGCAGTTACGTCTTGTGCTATATGGAGCCTCAGTGGTCACGTACAGAACTTTAGTGATCAATGACGCCTCACACATTTAATATTGATTATGCTGGGGACCTTCGTCAGCCTCCCCCTTTATTATGCACCGCCAGCTTTTTGTGGTATATTATTATTAACATGTGACGATTAGCCATGGTTCTTTTGAGTGGTGCGCAACTATTGTGTCCGGTTATTTTTCTCCTGAACAATGAATAGGAAGAGTTTTTTTTTTGGCGTATAGCAATATTCAATGACCAATGATGCAAAACAAAAAAAAACATACCCTGTCAAAGAACACATACAGAGTGCTCGGTCCAACAGGAAGATATCGCTTTGCCCTAGTTTGAAAGAACGCCAGCAGCTTTCTGTAAGCAAGCACATACAACTGCAGAAGGCACTCTGTTAGGTTTCTCGTGGGCGGGAACTAAGTATGGAGTCAGCTCTGAATAATTTTATCATGCATATATTACACGTACACGTGTGCTGCTTAAAACGAAGGCGATAAACTGTAAACGACATCACCCTCCGCCATTTCGCACGTGGCCGCACACTGTTCTTGTAAGCGTGAAACGAGGCGGGTGCTTGAAATAAAAAATGCACTCATTAGGAGAACGGCTCAATATTACATGCTCTCTTATAATGACTTAGTATACACGAATGAGAGGGCAGAAAGGAAGTGATTCCGTCGGTGTACATCTTTTAGGTTGAAGCTTCGGGTTCCCATTAGTATGCAAAAGGAAGTAGCCAGACGCCGAAAGGCTCAGGTCTCCTTGCTAAGCAACATAGATAAGTTATGGAGCGTAGTACGCTTACATAATTCTTGAAGTGTGTTTTCTTACAATGTCAGCAGTGTTTATTCATTGAACGCACAGCGGAAGTAACTGAAATCGAGGGATTATCAGAAAAAGGGTATTCGTTCCGACGATCGCAGTTTCACAGGTTAATCACGCGTAATTAGCGACTCACCAATTAAACTTTGCACTACTCTCGATGCACCCCCCGAAATTACTGCTTGATATGGCAAGCCCTAATATTTCTTTGCGTGAGCCTGTATTAAAACGGACGCTTCTGCAAGAAGAAAAAGACATAATTCCTTGGTTCACGATGGTGTTGTAGGTCAGAAATGCTGAAAACTTGTTCATTACAATGCTGCTTTCGTGCACAAAACCGCGTTATATTTATTTCTATTATTACAGCAGTAAGAATATGATGAAGTATTGCTTTATAAAAAAAGCAATCAATGTTTTTTTTAACACTCTGTCGCAGAGTAGTGGTTACGAAGTTGCATGAAAGAGTGCGGCCTAAATTGATACTTTAGATTCGCTGTAGAATAGGTATACGCAATATTTTTGTGCGCCTTCGCGTGCGGTGCAAAAGCATTTATTTACCATACTCTAGTTTCACACTGATATCTTTCTGCCAAGTTCTCCTGAAAGACGGCTTGAAATAATAAATTACGAATTGCGTGTTGTATCTTGCCTCCTCTTTGTATTCATGGCAGTGTAGCTTCAAGCTGAGTCCTCGAAACTAAAGAAAACGAGGGAGGGCGGCACTTAAATCGTGTGACATATCATGTTGATTCGATCTTACTTGACGTATCTTAAAATAGTTTTGTGATCACAAATTCATAAGGTGATAAATTCTGATACTGAGGTCTGTTCATCTTTATATAGAAAAATTCTTCAGGGTCGATTAACAACAACGCCGTTATTGCGTGTCTGTCAGAGTCACGATGAATAATTTTGGAAGGACGTTTACTGAAATTTACACTGAACGTTTGCATTGATCCCATAAACGTTTATTACGCATCCACGAATCCGATCTGTCAATATGCAAAATGAATTAATAAAATAGAGCAGTGACGCCGAACCCACCAGCTAAGAGAGTCGAAGATAGCTTCTCTGCATGGTGCATTGAAGGCTGGCCTAACCTCCCAAGATGGAGAGTCCGGCTGCATTTTGACGTTCTGTGTGGACGCTGTACTCCATTACTTTTTTGTTTGTCCTTTCACCAAGCACACGTGTTTTAACAACGAGACAATGGTGCAAAAAGCAGCTGATGTAAAATAAACGTGGTTATGAAAGGCTGCTTGCAAAACAATGTTCCCACTGGTGCGCGAGGCTGCCTTGGGGCGCAACAGCCCCACGCGATGTCGTTTGGCCCTTCCCACGCTTTGTTCAAGAGTCAAATGCTTGGTAAACTGATTCAGCAGTAACTGGCCGCACCAACACGGTGCCTATACATTGGCACCTCATGGCCTAGCCAGGCTTCACATTTCTGGGGGAGACACAATTGTTCCTGGCCACCTAATTGCTATATCGAATGTGAAAAGCTTGCGTAGTGTATATCCTTTTACGCCCCCCTCCTCCCCAAAAAAGAGAAAGAAAACACATTTCGTGCGGAGCTATGAAATTGAGAAGTGTTGCGTGATGTGGGGCATGTGTATGGCGTGTGGAGCATCTAGAAAACTTGGCTACACTTTACTATTGGTGGCACTTCTTGCAGTGGTCTAAAGGTTTAAAACACGGTATAAAGTGGGACAATGCATTAAATACTTCGCGACTTTTTTCTTGACACACAAAACCTGGGAACGTGCTCAGAAACAATAATTAATCAAGCAAAGGGTGTAAGACATAAATAGGTCTGTTTAAGAACAGTCTCGTAAGATCTCTTGTGATGATATTGCTTGTCGAATGTCAACTGTGGTTGCATTGCTAGCGGTCTGTTTAAGAACAACACGATAAAGTATAAATATTTGCTTCCATTGATGGTGAAGATACTGTCTAGTGTTTGGAGTCTTTGTGTTTGTGAACGATTTGTGTTTGCACCTCGTTTTAATAGCAAAGGCACGTGGACTGTAAAGTAGTGTGGGACTTCAACATGGCCTCTTGAAATACGCTAACTATAAACGCCAGTGCAGATAGTGAATGAAATGCCCAATATGTGTGTTAAAAGCTCCAGAAATCTATGTTGACGAGTTGCGTAGAAATCTATACAAAAAACTCTTCACAACTAAGAAACAAATCTGTCCGCATCGTAATACGTGCTTCAAGGCAAGCAGAATATAGCATCGCTGAATGATTTGCGTGAAATCGATTCCCACAGTGGATACATGTGAACTGCGGAATGTTTAGACTTTGCAGCAATTCTCTCTGATAAAAGAAGAGAAATACAAGAATTTACACTGTCCTTCTCTTTGACACAAACGCACATCACAAATGCTTTTATTTCAGGCTATCAGTGGTGTAGCGAAGAGATGGCACATCGGGCCTGAGACCCGCCCCCCCCCCCCCCCTCCTCCGATCTCCTGAAAATTTTTTTCGGTGTGGCAACTGAGCGAAAATGACGATATAAAAGGGTGACCACCCACCCATGAAAAAAACTTTCTGCCTACACACCTGCAGATATCCACATATTTTTGCTGTTTTCACGTACATCACCTGTTGTGTTAGTCTGCTACAATTAAAACAATGCGCGCAAGGGGAATGTTGCTTAGAGGTTCTGCACGAAAATTCTCACGTCACAATCAATTTTCGCATGATGAAGCCTATTGTATACATCAAATATAGTATCTTCAGGCTAGTGTAAACACAGGAGAGTGTATAACATGACTGTGGACTGAGAAATAATTGCCCCTGCAGAAAAGCAAACAACTAACGCCAGAGGAAACACTGAGTCTTCACAACATCGCGTGAGGCCAATTCCCTGGAACGTTTGCGGCGTTGGTCACGCGAACAGTTTGGAGCACTTTCTGAGGACATATTCTCTGTCACAGCTCTCGCTCACTTTCCCATCTTTTCTTTTTTTCTCCGACAAAAGCATTTGGATCGAAGCCTTTTGATCGTTATCCGTTTTCCCGGACGCATCCTATTGCCTTCCGACAGCCTCGCATACAGCGGCTGCAACGGCGTGCTCTGGGAATGCCTCTCTTTGCTGTGCCATACTAATTAAAATATCGCACAACTGTAAGCGTCAACGAGTGTGCATACGCGTCAAGCGGTGATATATTTGCCACACTGGTAGACATAGTGAAAATTCTCATATATCAACGCAACATAAAAACTGAACTACGTCTGTGAAGACACTTTTTACTTTCGTCTGACACTGATTCCCAAGACCGAGGTACCAGCCTTTTTTTTCTCGAGTATCTCTTTTTTATATGTTTGTATACATTTTACCAACGTCATTTCGGGGATGGAAATGTCATCACAGAAGTCAAAGTGTGGGCGTCGGAGAAAAAGCGCCCCTGTTTAAAAAAAATACACATGTCACTGCTTTCCGGCTTCAATCCTCTTCTGAGCGTACTTTGTTTTTGATGTTTGAGGCGAACCAGAACAAGGACAACCCCTTAGTCTGTAAGAACAGAGCGAAGGAAGGAAGCAAACCGGAAAAGAAGAAGGCAGGGAAGTTAACCAGACAGACATACGGTTGACTACCCTACACTGCTAGATAAGGGAAGGGGATTAGAAAAATGAGAAAAGGGGAAGGGCAAAGCATGGGCGACATCCCCGAAAATGTCGCGGCTTTAAACTATTCTAGGTACGCCCGTAACGCAAAATGTGAGAATTAAGTCATCAAGGAGGACGACATTTCCGGAACTCGAAAGGGAAGGAATCCCAGTAAGCACAAATGCGGACTCGAAAAAGTTCACCAGGCCAGTTGTCGAGTGAAGTAGAGACGACGTACTTCAGAACTTTCTAGCAAGAAATCCAAGAAATGAGGTAACCCATCAAGCCCGCAGAAGTGTACTCAACATCGTCTTGCGAGAGGCGTGTCGTATGCTTGACCCTCGCAAAGAGCGCTCCTATTTCTTTCTCCTCGGCGGTGCCTCATAGCTGTGAGCCGAATGCGCAAGGTATCAGAATGAGCAGCCAAGCGCGCGCCGATAGCTCTCCCGTATTTT